>JAWWMS010000287.1:8082295-8111774 GCA_035048045.1 Chlorospingus semifuscus | reverse complement strand
CACAAACAATGGTATTAAAAGAAAAGGGCCGGGGGGGGGAAGGAAACTAAAGTGCAGATATTAATTAACACTTCATAGCATGGCACTGTTAATTAGGATGGTACTTCAAAATGCAAGATTAGCTCCACTGAACAGTGACTGGCCCAGGACAAAGGGGATGCACACAGGTACAGTTCAGGATTTCTGGATTCTTGGAAAAATCCTGAGGATTATCCAATTAAGGAAATGAGGATTTGTAAGAGTTGGTTCAGTGCTTTTGAGTGAAAAGTTGTCCCCCATTCCTATAACCCACACCTCCATGCTAGTGGAGTCACAGTGGAACTGCAGGTGGCAGAGTTGTTACCTCTGCTTCACCACCAGGAGAATTCAACTGCTGAAAAACAATCTTCCACTAAAAAGCACCTCAGCAGCCAAGAAACAGTAAATATTGGCATCAATATGCAAGAAAATAATGAGTAAAACTTGACAAATAGAGGTATAGAGTACCCTCCTAAAAAGCCTTTATTATTGGATTTGTCTTCATTGAAAATGTCAGTGGAGTTGTTCTGGTTTGAGAAATAGAAGAGGAGGACTACATCATCACATGTAGGTCAGCTTTTATGATCAATCACCCTAGGATTGCACCTCATGTCAATATAATTGGATTGTAACTTTAAAAACATCTCTAAAAACACAGAAGGTGTGCTGCAATGGCAGCCTGATCTACATAGGAAGTGAAAAGGACGAAGACCAACCTGCCATCTAATTTACTCAAGTGTAAACAGAAGATGAGTCATATGCATTTAGTCCAAAAGATATCTAAAAATCTGAAAAAGTTTTAGGATTAACTGCTTTCCTTACCATTTGCTGATGTGGATGTTGCTAAAAGGTAATTAGTAGCACTTTATATGAATTAATTTTCATGTACTTGTATGACATTTTCACGTGCTCACTTTCCACTCCCACATTCCCCAATGAAATTAGGGATGATAAAAAAACTTAGTTCTTTCATAAGGTATACTCACTTGCAGTATTACTTGTCCTGTGCACACTTACAACTGGAACACCTGGTCCTGTTTTGAGGAGAGAAAAAAAACAGAGATGAGATAGTTTGTACTCTGTATTTCAGTGACAAAGAATGGGAGCACCAGTTACCACACAAGACAGGATCCTGGAAGCTCCATACACACAATTCCCTTCAAGCACAGCAGGAACTCCACTGGTACCTCTTGGAAATGACACAGGCTGGGCTACAGTTCCAACAAAGTGTGAAACAGACACTGCCTTCTGCCTGCTCAGTAGCCCAGATCCTGCACCAAGAATGAGCATTGCCTTTTTTTCTTTAATAATCTCCATGTTTTAGTTTTAAGTCATGACTAAAAAAATTATGGATGCACTAACTGGTACTGTTTAAAATATAGCAGTTGGACAAGTCGACTGGGAAATTAATGAATGATAATATCCACTTATTTTGTCTATGAAAAAACTATAGATGTGTTGAAAAATATATTTCACATTATTATCTTTTTAACAAGCTCCCTTGGTAAACCAGCTCTACAAAACCAACAGCATCACAGTTAAATCTGGGTGTGATGTAGTCTAATCCTATTTCACATGCTTTATTTTCACTGCACCACTAAGAAACTAAAAACAAGGAATATTTCTTCATGCCAACAGCTACAAGGTGGCATGGGAAACTGGCAGGACCAAGCATTCAGCATACTCAGAAGTGGCTCAGTCTGCTGTCCCTGCTCTGAAGATCCCCACCAGTGCAAACCTGAAAAGAAAATCTTGTGTCCCCACCCCCAACATGGAATTTACAAATGAGAAGCTCTTTACTTCAGTGCTTAAATTACAAGCATTCAGTCCCTATTGGGTGATGAAGAACAATAGAGAAAAGCTGAAGTCCCTGAGGACCCCACGGCAGATGAAGGCATGGACCCTTTGAAATTAGGAGTTACAACTCTCTTTTTGAGAAAAAAAAAACACAATTCCCTTTGAGAGTGAAGAGACAGAGCTTAATTTATATGTTTTGAGAGGTTGTCTCTCTCAATTAATTATGGCATGAGCCTAGGGAAATGTAAATACCTGAAATAAATAGCATGATGACATTCACAGCCTTCACTGAAGATTTTTATCAGTTTCATTCTCTCCCTCAAGGGGGACGATTGACAAAAATCTTACAGGTAGATGGTTGACAAATCACAGCTTTCTGCCTTAGTTCTCTAAGAAGATAATTTCATAAGATGTCTCTTTTGCTTTGGTTTGTTTTTATTTCCAGCTCTTTTTACTTCTGCATTTGTCATTTTGCTTTCAATTCTTATTTAAGAAAGACCATTTCTGAGCAGGAAAGCACCAGCATTTTCCAGCCTATTTCTATTTGTCATACTAAAAGATGGAAGGATGATGACATTTTGAAAAAAGGGAGATTGCAGTAGATTAAAATGTTGATCAGAGGGGAAAAAAAGGACAAATTTGTGCCAGAGGCATTGTGTTACAGTGCATCAGAACAAAGCACAATACTTGGATTTCCCATTAACCTCCTATCACTAAGCCCAAACCCACAGATTATTTCCTGCTGTATAAAAGGGGAGGAACAATTACTCCCTTTCTAAACTATCTTATTTGAGTGGAGAGAAAAATATCTTGCTAGTGTTTGTGAAGTGCCAAAGGAAAAATCCCCAAGCAGTGTGGAAAATGAGTGCAAAGGATGTGCTTGCCAAAACTGAGAGGCTGAGGATTCAGCCCTCCATCTACCAGGCAAGAAATAACTCCTCACTCAGAAGAGTCTCTGGAGATGGATACAGCAGGTAAAATGAGAGACATCTCCTGGCTGAGGGAAACTAAGAAGGAAAAACAATCCTAATAAAGGTGCTTCTGGGTGAACAGGAGGTTGAAGAATTGCAACTTACACAGACAGAACCAGTCCAGAGTCCCCCAAGGGTTTTTCTGGGCAAATTGCTTGTGTAACAATTGGGTGAAGGCTTTTTGCTGTGGGAAAATGAGTGTGTATGCACACAGCAGATGTGCCATTTGTCTCCTCAAAGCAGTTTGCTCAAACTCCCACAAGCAGAAGAGTTTCGATGCCAGTTCTGTGGTGACCTTGCCAACAGTGTTGACACTGCCAAATGCCCAGCCCAGGGCCCTGGCACTCCACAGGGGCCACGTTCTGCTGTACCTGCCAGGCTCTGAGGAAACACAGCAGAAGAGCCTGAACAACTCCCAGCCAGCATCAACTTTACATTTATGTTAGAGGCAGGAAAAATTAATGACAGTGGTTTAGCATCCCTGCCCAACATCTACAGCTCAGGGTAGTCTACTGCAACCCATTGGAGTGTAGGTTTAATCCTGGGAGGATGATCTACAGCCTTCCCAGCTCAACCAGAGAACTGCCAAAGTCACTGAAAGTCGTGAGCTTGTGAGTAATCACATGCACAACCTCCTACTGGCATCCACATTTTTATACCAAAGAAGCACATTAAAAATTGCAGGCTGAATGTACTTTGCTAAAATAGTAACAAGATGCTTTTGGACCCCGGCACATTGCTGATTCAGGGCAAAAATCTCTTCCCAATTTATCAAGCCTCTTTCCTGCAAGAATCTGAGATTTACCCCATAGGGATTATGTCAAGCACAAGGGAAAACTCTGCTTAAAGCATGAGGAGTTCATTACTCAGAGAAGGACCTCAAGATTAGCTCCATCACTTCTGCTGCAGATTTAACCATTTATAAATCACACAGTTTGTACATTCTTCTTCTAATCAGCTGTACTGTAGGTGCACTTCCACAAAAAAACAACCCAAAACAACAAAACTGAAAACAAATCCCTTATTTTAGCCAATATATATTCATAGCTCCCTTGTTTGGATGCATTCTATGCTCAAGTCAGCAGGTATTTTATTTTTGTGTGGGGAAAAAAATAGTATTGTTGTAAAAGAAATAGACAAAAAGTATGAATATAAAATGAGCTATTCATATGTATTTCAGATGAATTGTCATCTGCTCTTTGCACTCTGATCCTAGCTATTAAAAAATGCTGGGGGATAGTGTCTGTAAAATTTTTCAAGTTTCAAGGACAACAGGTCTAACTATGTACTTTATTATGCATTGGCTCATGCTTTTCTGAACCTTTTTTTATCGTTTATATATCAGTGTTTATTTCCTATGTGTAGGTTATAACTTTCTCTGTGTGGGATGGTTTTAATTTTTTTGTTTATACAGAAATTCTGAAGCCAGCTGGTGCCATGTAGTGCTACTGGAATGCAGCTAACAGTAAAACACTGTGAGTTACTTATTACAATTTCACTGGTATAGAGGCTCTGTCTCTGGGGATTAAACCACAGCTGTTTTTTGTAGATACACCCATACACATAATTATGGGGGTGTACAGATACACTGCACATACATGTGTGCAAACACTGCTAGAGAACACAGGCTCTCATTTTTTAACTAGGCATAGTCACACAAGACCAATCCCAATATATAAAATAATAAACTGTTACAAGCCACAGTACCATCACCAAAATCCTGCATTTTTTGGTGAAGGATTTCTATTTAGGGTCAATGTAAGTTGATGTCCTTTACTTGGACAGAGGGGTCAGGATTGGAGCAACTTTCTAACATCACTCATAATTTAGCAGAACATCTTTAATTTAATAATTTCACAGAACATCTTTACTTGCAGTCGTAGAATAGGCTCAGTACAGAACTTTGAGTAATCCACTGCTGACCTCAATGTTAGAGTCCAGCCTAATGCCCTTCCCAAGGAATACATTAATTCAGAAGCCAGCAGCATTGCACCCTGTGCATTTGCTCACCTTTACAGTGCAGGAGAAAATGCCTGTTCATGGGGCTGAACTTGGCACTGAAGTAGGTGCACTGCTCCTTCAGGAAGTCACACGAGAGACACTGACGGTTCAGTGACCCCACTGTTGATACGCTGCGGGAAGAAAATGATCAGAAGCATTTTACATTGGAACAAAATACAACAAAGTAACCTTGGCGATGTAGACAGGATCCAAAAGCTGCCCAAAGCACCACTGGCACTGCAATAACTCACAGCATTTGTAGGAAATCATAAAAACCTCACTAGCCTCAGGTTTAAGCACTGAAAATAAGGTGATTTTCCCCCACACTTTAAATAACATGATTAAACCCTATAAATATTTTTATTTAGTAAAACACAGTCATATTAAATGCTTGTATTTAGGTTTAACTTTTTAGATGATTATAAAGGACTAGTGAAGATCTATGGTAAGAACATTTTTTGTTAGAAACTTTTCTATTTTTTAGAAAATGGCAATTTTAATTTTGAAAAGCTGTGGCAGTTTCTTTGTTACAGCTCAAGCATACTAATTTTTACACAATGTAAATGATTACCCAAGTACCATAGCACTTATGGCTTGGGATGAAGAAGCTGATAACACGGCCCCATGTAGCTCTTACCTGTGCAGCTGTCTTCCTCTTGGGGACTCTTCAGTGCTTAAGAAATAACTGTGTCCAAAAGAGGAAAAATTTAAAACTCAGTTTGGTAAAATGTCTGATTTGGGTAGTCTTTAGAGAAGTGAGAGACACCATAAGTAACATTTTTAAAAATTAAAAGTTCACAAATATCCATGAAGATCAAATACTTCTATATAAGCCCAAGTTCCAAGATTAAACTTCAATTCAATATACAGATTAGTTATTTCAGAAGCTATACAATTTCCTGTTAAAACCATGATGAAAATAGGATTTCATGATTTTAATTCCTGTGATGCCCAGGAACTCCAGTAGCAACCAGGACACCTCTCTGCATACTAAAAACACAGAAGAGAAAGTTTCTGCTTCACACCAAAAGTTTGCAATATAAACCCAAATAGCAGATAAAGGTCACAATGAAATTATGTCATATATTAAAATAAGTCTTATGAGAGCTGAGAGCCTTTTTGAGCCGTAAACCAACTTTTTCTTCTATCTACTTTGCATAGGTGGAAAGAGACTTTGCAAGGACCCCAAGCCAAGCCCTTGGTGTTTCCCTGATGAGATTCCCACAAAGTTTCTGCTTGACAGGCAGAAGGAGGCCAAGGCAGTCCCTCAAGTGGCTGAGACAGCCCTTGTGACATCTGTCACCTCTCTGCAGCCTGACTGCATCCAGACCTCTTTTCTACCCCTGGGCCTTGCAGAAGTACCAGGAAATTCTCTATGGATATATTTTCAAAACCCATAGAAAGACTTGCAAAAAAAAGGTTTTCTCCAGTACCAGTGGAAAAGATGAGACTTCTTGCAGCCTCAAAAAAGTTCTTGTTGAAATATCATTTATTTTAAAGCAAATGAGAACTAAATATGCTTGTGTATTTTTTGCCATGGACAGATAGAAGTGAAAATTAAACGAGATCCACTGAAGTCAGGTGAAGCCTTCAGACATTCCTCCCCAAAAGCACCAAATATGCATTGCATTTCCTTCCACTCTCTCACTAAGATGGGCTGTGGAAAGAGTTCTCTGTGGGTGAGAATCAGGAGCTCTGATAATCTCTACAGATAATTTGAATTTATGAAGTTGGGTCAGATCCCCAAAACTCTGAGACTGCATGCAGTAAAGGTATGATGTTTTATCAAGTACTAAAAATTTATTATGACTTCTTATCTGGATTCCAGGAAAGAAATTACCAAAATGTTATTACTGCTGCACTGTGTGTTGATTCCTTCTATTCTGAAAAATACAGAGTCAAGTGATATCACAGTGTGATTCTTTCCCTCGCATAAAAACGCATTTAGGAAAAGAATGGCAGATGAATTGTCTTAAAACTGCACCTTATGTACTCAGGTGTGTCAGAGTTATGGTAATGTTCTGAAATTAAAGAAATATTGCTGTTTAATTTTGAATTTAATGGATTCAACTTTATTAACTTGACTATTTTTATTAAAAAAGGGAACAGTGCTTACATCTTTTGAGTGTTTTCATCATATGCCAGGATTTTGATAACTTCCCAGTTCCCTGATGTCAGGTGTCTCACACTGATTTGTTCACTTTTAGCCTGTTGAGAGATGGAAAACATTAACTTTCACCTTGCTACATTCTTCTTTGCCTAGCAGGATTGCCTGCACATATCATTACTGATTACAGCTTTTTAAACTTTAATATGCAACATAACATCTTCAAACCACAAACCTAATAAACATTTTGAGGGGCCTGAACTTCACTTATCCTTTCCCTCCCATCTATAAGCTTTTTAAAGTCATTAAAATAATCTTGGTTTTCAGCACAATTTTTCTTTCAGCTGCCCCCATGTCAACAAATAATAGAAGCCAGGAAGTCATGCAGGTAAAACCAACTGTTTGGTTGGAAGTTGCAGCACACTCTTTATCAGACACAGGTTAAAATTAAAAAAAAACTAAGTGAGAAGCTTATCTGAGGGTGTGTCCTAGTGCAACAGGTAAAATCATGGCTCAGGTTATTGAAGATTAAAACTTAAACCTTCACAGTTTGGACATACTTTTTGTGGATTTTTCTATATTAGGGTTATTATGCTTGGCATGGATATACATATTCTTAGTTTTCAAATTCAAGACAAAATTTATAAAGAAAAGAGATATCTCAGAGGTGATACTCAGAGGTTACAAGGCCTATAAAAAGTCATAAAGGCAAAAAGGTTGGCCTTTTTTTTAATCCATGTACTTCTGACCTGTGCCCTGAGCAGGCATCAACAGCAGCAATAACTACAAAGAAGCAAATGCACAAAGATAGCCTATGGGAAATGTTGGGAGCTGGCAAGGCAGAACCAAGCCCCTTGGAACTGATTTGTTTCCTAACAGATCCACAAGGAAAGAATGACATAGAAACTCTATGACAAGCCTTGCAAGTACCAAATGAAATCAGTATATTGTGCTAGGTGTTGTACATTTGTTTATGATGAGGGCTCCCTGTTCAGGAAGATTCTGATATTCAGTGCTGTCTCCAGGAATGATTAAAATACATATTAGTTATTTATTCTAAGTGACTAGTTCTTCTTTA
Source organism: Chlorospingus semifuscus (assembly GCA_035048045.1). Taxonomy (NCBI): domain Eukaryota; kingdom Metazoa; phylum Chordata; class Aves; order Passeriformes; family Passerellidae; genus Chlorospingus; species Chlorospingus semifuscus. The sequence goes on along the minus strand of JAWWMS010000287.1, from coordinate 8,103,802 downwards.
GAGAGAGAGAAGCTGCAACTACTGAAATAGATATTTAAATATTAAGATCACAGAATCTAACAAGAAAGGGCAATAAAAAGCCTAGCCAAGCGTTAATAAACATGGTTATTTTTCAAGGTTACAGCCACAATACATAATTTATGAAGCTTAAAGAAAGTTATCCCCTTGATCCATTAAAGTTACTTTATAATTCTTATTTTGTGGTTGAAAAAGAAGAGATTTTCTAGAGTTGCAAAGCTCCATGAAAGAAATGTCTAGATACATAAGACATGATTCAATCCCATTTTGAGATTAGTTTCTTTTAAATATTTCATAAGTTACTAGAAGCATTTGAAAACAATAAACCACACATCCAGCCCTCTCCATTCATACAGTAAATAATCTATGACAGACAGTAACCTTTCAGACAGTAACTCCTCCCTGAATAAAGATTTAATTAGATGTCTCTGCTAACAGGTTTTGTGTCATTGACACATGCTTTTCTGAAGTGCAGTCAAAGAAATGCAGCCTGAAAAACACCAGAATTTGTTGTAAGATTGAGAAATCAGCCTCAGTGATTAAATCAAAGCAAGCCATTAAAATTTGCTTCTTTATCCCTGCAAGTCCACATTGGTTCTGTTTTAACTTTCCTGCACATGAAAGCTGATTTCTGTCACTGGGCTGATGCCTCTGCTGAGTGGCACCAGAGAAGGAATGAGAATCCCAGTGCCAAACTCCAGAGTTTCCCTTTTCCACCCCAGAAATGCTGTGACCATCTGGGCACTGGTGATCTGCTGACTGCTTTAAATTCTGCAGGGCACCTGCTGTGCTGCCGTGGCTCTCACAAGGTGTGACAAACATCTGATGTGACAAAGGGCTTTATGTGCAACGCTTAACATACTTTTTATGCCTCTATGTTTGCTTTAGAAATAATGGACAATCAGATTAATGCAGTGTGTAAAACACATCATATAAACATATTTCCTGCCCTTTACTGCTCTGTATCAGCCCCATTACCACGCAGAATGTTGCTTACTGATGAATAATGGCTGATATCACATGGGATATCACATTTCCTTTTTCTCAGGAGCAGCTACATGCTTAAAGGCAAATTTGTCATTGGTGATGCCATTCAGATTTGTTTATTCATGCTGATGGCAGGCAAAATAGAAGTATTTTCTAGTTTTGGAGCTGTGCAGTACTCAGGGCTTTAATTCTGCCTAAAGGGAAGAATACTAAATTCTGAAACATAAGCTTGACTTTAAACATTATTCTGCTGGAATTAAAAGGTGTTTAAAAGTAGGCATGTATTATCTTACTGAATAGGAGTGGGCTTGATCTTTGCTTAAACATTTTCCTGAATTAGAATCAAGTTTCCTGGACTTTTCAGTAGCAAGAAACGTCAGAGCCTACAAGGTTAAGGCAAACTTGATCGTATCTGTAACATCCTTGGGAATGTTGCAAGTGAACTTTCAGATCCAGATCATTATTATTTCATGTATTTTAAAGGTACTTATTCACACTATGAAAGATACCAAAATAAGGCTTGATTGATGTGCTGGTTTTGCATTGGAGCCACCCACAGAAATGATTTTTTCTGTGAGGAGGTGCTGAGAGCTTCCTCTGTGCCTAGCAAAACCAATTGCTTTGCTGGCTTTGAGAATAAGCATGTTAATAAGCCAATTAAAAACTAGATTCACCCCTGTGAGATTCACAATTTAAAACAAACAAGCACTGGGAATTCTCTCATTTCCTTCCAGCCTGGAAACAGGTAACAAGGCCAGCCTGCCTTTCTTTTAGTTACTGTTAAAAATGTTTTGACGCTCCTTTGCCTTCCTCCTAATTCTTTCTCACAGCAGGAAATAAGGAAGTATATTCTAGTGGGTGCACTGGCATTGGGCCAATGCTAGACCCGCCACAACTGACTAAATGGTTTTGCTCAGGTGTGAATTTTTATGTGGTTATTTTATCAATAATATACACTTTTACCAGTCTGTCATCTGAGTTACTGTTTTCTTTAGGAGATAGAATTGGACATGTCTGTGATCCCTTTTATCTCCACTGACTCTTTCCTGATATATTTACTCTAGTGAATGAGCATCTTTGTTCTTGTTTCTTCAGGTTAAACTGTCATTAGAGTTCTTTTGTTCTTGTTCTGTCTGCAGTGCACTGTGAACATATTTCAGACTTAATAATGTTCATACCAGAACACTGTCATAAAGGCAGATAACAAGAGCTGCCTGGCACAAATCTGCTATTTTGATGTTTGGGTACCTTGGTAATCCCTCCTATGTCACATGGCTCTGCTAAAGCACCTGGATTAATGCTCTGATGATTTAAATAGATGCCTTGGAGTGTTCTGTTCCAGGGCATAATTTCCTTTATTAGTTCATCACAACTTCATACTGGTGACCTTCAAAGTCACACTGCAAATTTATCTTCTTTCAGATTCTTCTTTGGAAAAAGTAATGACCCTGGGAAATGGAAGCCACTGAAAAATGTTGCAAAGGGTAATAAAAGAGCTCTAACTTTCACAGAAGTTTTAAGTTTGGGTATTGCCTCCCTTTACTGTTCTGTAAGAGCAGATTCTGAACAGACATTTAAAATTATTTGTTATTTAAAAGAACGCATGTATAGTGTATTTAGAGAAGGTAAAATTAGTTTTTATTCTGGAAGAAGTTATAAATACATTCCACTGCACTGAGAGACAAGCTGGACAGGACAAATGACCATGACACAAGCGTTCTGATTAAACTGAAATTCAGTTAAAAGTCCTAGACAAGCAGTAGGATATCATAAACAGCCTGACCAGAGCCTTACCTGCACAATGAACATGGCTATGTGGTGGAACTCACCACGGCCACCCTGCTTCACTGGCACAGTCATGAAGAACTTACTGCCATCCTTGGAGAAAACAGGCTCCTCATTCTGTAAGTGTAACATTGTGTTAGTCTGGCACACCTCATTACACTTCTTAACAAAAGATCAGCCTAAATATTTTTGTCTCCTTGGTTTTGCTGTACTCAGAAGTCAGTTGGAGAAGACATTCTTAAGTTTTAAGTATATTCTGTTCAGTTTAACAAAAACGTGGTGGCTAAAGCTGAATATAGTTCAGGCCATGTGCAATTCTGTCCTAAAGGGTGTTTAGAATATTACAGCCCTTGCAGAACTCTCCCTCACAATAATCTCTGGTAATTACCTCTGGTACTCTCATTCCAAATGCAGGGGGACATTCCAGGACAGTGTCCTTTACAGACATACAAATAATGGCAGAGATAACTCCTACTGCTGAGGAGGAGAAGAAAAATTTCAATGGTTTGGACTCACTGAGTACATGCTTAACACCCACTGATTTTGATAAAGTTGTATGGAAAAAATAAGCACATTGAAGTGATATTCTGAATCAGGGTTTTACCACAAACTGTAGCCTGACGTGATAACATCTCTCCCTGTCTAGCTTTGCACAGAAGTATTAAAGGAAATGGCTTGCTATAAAAGCGTTGGGGTTTTTTTTTGTTAAAACGATTTCTCATTTGCACATTGCAAAATGAAGCCTGAAATGTAGTTTAAATGGAATGTGTTTCATCCAGTTATTGGACAGTTCTTCTGAAGCTGTGAAAGTGGAATAATTGGCTGACATATTAGTTAAACATATTGTTCTGGGTATGAATTTAGAAATACTTTACTTTCTCATTCCAATTATAGCCCATATGACCTCTAATCTTTGAACTCCTGCTTTAATTTGGTGAGATCATTTTTAAATCAGAAACAAATCACAGTAAGTAGGACATGCCTGGAATGAGATTCATCTGGTCTGTCCTCCACCACCCCAGACTTGGGTAGTAAATCAGTTGTTCATCTAAATGCTTACTGAACTGAATCCAGACAGACCAGAAACTGAAGGGAATATTGCCTCCAAAACCCTCAGAGGTGTCTCAGCATTTTATTAGCTTATAAAATAACACACAGTTAAATAAAAATGACAATGAAGCAATTATGCATTATGCACCCAGAAATAGCATTTCTACTATACCTGTTTAGGGAGCCACAGATCTGACTGCATTTCATATTTCTAAAAGAGAAAAAAATAAGAAAAAATTGGTTTTATGGAATAGCTAGAGATAAAAAATATTTCCCATATTCAGCAAAAGGTCTCTAGCTATTTAATGGGTTTTTTTTCCTACTGTGTTACAATCTCCTCATCTCTTTTCTGGCACTTACATTGAAACAAATGATAATTTAATTACAAAGTCAGCTGCTTTATTCAAATTTTTGGTAGAACATCACAGGGGAACTAAGAATGCCATTTCAGTCCATTCTGATTAGCTATCAAGAAGCTTTTCATAGGCAGCTCTATTTGTTTTTTACCTCTAGGCATCATCTGACAACTGCATATTTTAGGTCCTTCATCAACACTGGGCAAACAGCCAGAATCAAGCTCAAATTGTGAGACCTTTTCAAATCACAATCCTGTGCTTTAATGGCTTGTAGTGTGGCATTAGTGATGAGGAAAAAAATAAAAAACAAATTATTGAGTTTTATTGTTCATATTCATATTTCTCATGATGCCATTTGAAAAAAAAAAAACCAAACCAACAAAACAACCAAATATCATACACACATTGTTGAAAAAAAAATATAATACACATTAACTGTTGCAAATCGTGACAGTCACAGGGAAGTAATGAAAATTTAGTAGCTATAGAAGAATCTGTACATATATGGCCTGAAAAATGAAAATCTGTAGCTATTGCAGCAGTTGGTTTTATACATTCCTTTTTGAAACTGAGGACGTGCGCAACATCCTAGAAAGAAAAAAGGTTTACAGCTGAAATCAAATGGTGTGATACAATGTTAAATTGTCACATATTTAGCTTTCCTCATCCATTGATGATTTCAAGAGCATCACCTTATCCCAGAGGGTGCAGTGTAGGAACCCTCCAGGAGAAGCCAGGCCTGGGCTGTGCTCACAACAGTGAGAGTGCATCACTATCCTTCCTCAGCCCCCTAAAAATGTCCTTTGCTGCACTGTAAGCATTCTGGAGTGGGACTTCTCAGTCTGTCTCTCTTACATTATGTCCTGGATTACAGCTCCCTGGGTACCTACTTCCCACAAATCCAATTGACCTTGGAGCACATAAAGGTTTCCCTCTCAGAAGCAGCTGCAGTGGTTCAGGACCAACTTTCTTAAGAAAAAGACAAGAGGCTCACAGGAACCAAATCTCCATGGTCACAATCTTAATCCATACTTTGGGGTTTCATTCATAGTTCCTGAGTGAGGAAAATACACCCTGTAGTAGTCAGCAGAAGAAGAAGATGAGCTTGGAAATAATCTCTGACACTTCAATATGACTGACTTCAGCAGCAGACACTGATGGGAGCCTTTTGACTCAGAGGCCAACATTAATCACTCATAACCATTTAAACTGCCAAATTACACCCTCTGCTTTGGAGCATCTGTTGGTACTGATAGCAGCATGTACAGAAAATATTTATACTTTTAGCTGGTTCTGGGAAGAGATTGTGACTCAGAATGGGAAAGCAGCCAAATGCATTCAAGATGCAAAATTGACTGAGAAAATGGGGAGATGTAATGCAGGAGTGTCAGAAGTCAAAGTCTGGGTCCAGGGGTAGAATGTGTCTGGATTCAAAGAGAAAAATATATTTCAGTTTGGCTTACATTCAAAAATGAAATATCCCTGTTGCCTTTCAAATTTTTTTTCTAAAGTTATTTAATGCTGTGATCAAATTTGAAGGAGTTATACGAATTTTACACATTTTCCTTAAGTGTATGGAAGCTGTGAGAGATAGAAAGATCTAAAACCCTGCAGGGGGAGAGAGGAGAAAGCAGTCAGCTGAAAATATCTGTCAGAGGACAAGCTTGTCACTGCTCTAGCTATATCCCAAGTACATGATGTTCAGCAACTGCAGCTTCCAATGAAGCTAATGAATGAACAAAGCTTAGTAATTCTGAAAATGTCACTCAAAGTTGCTAACTGCATGAACTCATTTCACCACATTTGGAATTTTCTCACATCCATTTCCTCCCTGTTGACTAATTATATTCAGCTTGCAACTACTGCATCTGCAAACTGATTTCCAAATATCTTTTTCTGAATATGAAAACAAAATGCAGAAGAAACCTTGAAAAGAGACCTTGGGAAAAAAAAAAAACACCACAAAAACCAAACAACTTACCCTGGTACAAGCTCCTGTTGTGGTTTCACAAACTGTAAGGATGGAGATATTCTGAGCTCTGTTTAACCATCTCACCACAGCCTTGGTGTTGCTTATCCATTTCACCATGGTGATATAATATTCCCTAAGCAAAACATTTGAGAACACAATGTTCAGATCATTGATATTTCAGATCAGACTTCAGGAAAAAAACCCCCATATATACAGTTCATTTTAATGCTGAATTTGTACTGCCTGACAGTGCCAGTACTAAAGGATGGAGAAAATAACCCCAAATGTCCAGCATCTGTGTTCCTACAAGTGGGATGGCTCAGTCCTTCAGTGTGATGTTCTCCTGGGAAATTTTTGCATATATACACAAACTTTACCAACTGTGAGACATATGCTTGCAAATACACATGAACTGTGTACTTTCCAGCCAGCTTAGAAACAAGCACTGAATTCCAGCAGAAGCCAATATTTTCCTACAACAAATAACTTCAGATGACATACATTTTTGCAAAATAATCCAGTCCTACTGCCAAAGATGAAAGAAAGTTCTATAATATTAGAGTTCAGTTAGAGCCCACTTTATAAAATTATAAAGTAATAAGTATTTTATAACAAGACTTCTGGATAAAAGGGAGGTCCCTCTCACTATCAATGTGTTCCTGTTTCTGTTTTAACAAACAGCTCATAATATCAGCCAAATTGTCTGTCCCTCAACACCCCTGGCTGAGCACATGAGGCTTCCCCTGGGCTGGTGCTATGGAGGATTTGCCTTCTTCCTCCCAAGATCCTGCTGGGCTGCCAGGCTGGGGATGTTAAGAGAAGACCTGTTGCACTCTGTCATCCCTGCCCAGCTATTTCCTTCCCTTCTCTCCCATTGGCAGCTCTCACAGTCCAGCTGAGTTATGTGCTGGAGTGGAGTCAGCTTGTCTGGAAAAAATTCAGACCCCCTGAACAAGGGGCTTAGCTTGAATATAATTAGGCTTTTAATCTATTACTGATAGGGATCTCATTTCTCTTTGACAACAGGCTTTTAATTATACATTCAAAAGGCTCCTTGCTAGCTCAGAGATGCTGAGCAGCACCAGCAGCAAAGCTGCACACAGGAGAGGCAGGAGACAGGAGAGCACTGCAGCTTCAGCCAGCCTGGTGCTGTTTGCAGAACACACCTGAGCATCCCAGCATGCAGATTCCTCTGGCTTTCATACTTGACTTCTAGTAAAACAGGTATTTTCACATCTGGATACCAGAATGATAAATAGAAATGGGGACTTTAAGTGTGCTCTGAGTCTAATACTTACCTTTTGGTGTTGTTTTTTTTTTTTTGCTTTAACAGATGTTTAATCTTACTGAGAGACAAAAACGTATGCACAGGTAAAACAAAATCTACCATGACACCAGGTGACACAAGCAGGAGAGCAATCAGTTTGTGTCCCCAAGCTTCTCAGGCTTTATTGTACACACCTCCAGCTTCCTCACAACCCCACTTGCAAGAGGAAACACTAATTGCATTCTGGACAAAGGCCTGAAGTAAAATATTAAAGATGTTTTTCACTGAAGAAAACATAACTGTACACATGAAATGGAAGCACCAAGGGGGGAACAGTAATTGCATGAAATACAACCATGTGTCTGAAGGAAGACTGTCAGTCTTTGTGACATTAACAGTGCATAGCAGGTGGTAAATTTTTCTCCAGAATGAAACTTTCAGGAGTAAAATTTACAAGTGTTATCCCTATCTTTTTATCAGAATAGCCTGAACAAGACTTGGGAAATATTACCAAGCACCTTTATAGGATCTCTAAAAGAAGGAAATTAATTTTTCATTGAATTTATTCACTGAATTTTTCATTGAATTTATTCAATCTTACATCAAGTTCCCAGATGCCCTAAAAATCAGGGAAACAGTTTTATGTCTTCAAAGGTCCTACACCAGACACAATTTGGGAAAAGTTAAGAATCTGAATGTTACTTTTTTGGTTAATAACAGAACCTCTTTCCCATTCCCTTTGCCTCTCCCTTCCCATTTCTTTGGTTTCTCTGTGCAGAAGTGAATCTCTCCATAACAGCAGATGGGTATGACCTGTATAACTACTTCTAAAAATAGTTTAATAAATAACCTATAACTATTTCTAAAAATGTTTCTGTCCTTAAAACTATATGTGATAATGAATCATTCAATTTAATTCGGAAATACTCCCATCATCTATTTACTAATAACTCCATAATGAAAGGGTTAGAAACACACTGAAATAAAATGACTTCTAAAGGTAGCTGCTACTTTTACTAAAAAAAGCTAATACTTTAGGAAAAAAAACCCAAAAAAACTCCCAATCATTGCAAACTTCAAAGATTTTCACTCTAGAAAAGCCTGTTTAAAGCACATTTTTCATATCTCTATATATATTGATATATAGACATATATGGGTTGATGACCAGTGTCAAGACTGTTACTGAAATCCTGAGTCAAATTCACAATTTACAGTAAAAATAGATAACAAATATACAATCTTTCTAAGTTTTACTGCATGAAAATTGTATCTGAATAGTTAAAATGAAGAAGAAACTAACTTTTTTCCCTAGATTAAATAGATTTACTCATTCTCATGCACTAGCAAGCCAGCATTTTCATCAAATGAACAACAACATCTTTATCAAGAACGAGCAAAGATGCTCAAGAGATTTGGCTTCAGTTTCAAGAAGACAAAGGAAGTTTTAAGATACTAACTTTAATATTTGAGTCTACTATTACTTTCCATCTGCTGAGGAGGTAGAATCAATCTTAAAACCCTGAAGTGAAACCAGAACATCTGAACAACCTTTTCAAGATTATCTTTATCTTGGGGATCTTTTCTTACACATGGCTTTTTTGCTTTACTTCTTTGCTCCTTCTGACACTTAAAGACCAACTTTATTGTCATTAAGGAGAGTGAAGATGCTGATCTTGATGGCAAAAAATCTTTCTCAGTTCTTACAGCACTGTTTAAATTAATGAAGGGTTAGCAAGCAGCAGCAGATTTTATTATGTTTTTCAGTAGTGGCCCATCAAAAGACAGAAAATAATTCAAAATGCTCAACTCATTCAATATAATTTCTCTTACTAACACAATCAGTAAGCATTCCAGTTGACACTAATAATTGCAAGGAATAATTTACTATTAAATTATTCCTGCAATAAATATGAGTACCTCAATTTATGTAGAAGAGAGCTACATGTCCTGGTTTAGGACAGATTAGGGGAAATCTCCAAAAGGGAGCCCACGACATGTAAGCCTAAGATTGTTTGTACCAGTTGTGAATAAGTGGCCACTGTTAACATCCTGATTGTTTTGGGAACAATTACCATAAAACATTTCACCATGAAATTATATACCTTGACTTGAAGCTGTCAGGTGGCATCAGTTCCAGGGTATGTGCTGGTCCATACAGATTAACTACAAACAGCTTTACTGTGGGGTTTGTTTGACCTGCCTTTGGAAAAGAAAAAAAAATAGGAGTTTTAGAGGCACTGAATCAGTGACAGCTAAGCAGACTCAGTTGTTAAAATAATTCAGTATCTTTATAATAATGAAAAGTTATTAAAGCTCAAGTATCTTAAATCTGAAAAATTAATTTCATAGCCATATGAATCACACAGATATGAAGTATTAAGTGATTCTTTCACCACCCTTTAGTGATGGAACACCTTCCTGTGCAAAGCAAGTGACCAGCACTAGAAGTGGCTTTGCCCGCTTCAGTGCAGTCAGCTACCAAAACACAGCCAGCTCCTAAACCTGCAGGTAAATGCAGCCTCCAGCTAAGCCTTTTTCAGATTCTGTTGTTCCTCCTTCTGAAAAGCTGCACTACCTCAGTCTGGGATAGCATTCCTCCTCTCTCACCTCTCTTTTTCTTTACCATTTTCCCTCACTCTTCATTCCCTTGGTTGCTGAGCTGAAAATCTCAATTTCTGGCCTGTACCAGGAGCCAACTACTTTGGCAGCCAGGTCTCAGGGAAACAAAATGCTTCTTGTGGCTAAAGGGGAATAACATGGCAGTTTGATAGATACCCACTGGGAAGAGTCTGATAAATCTTGAGGATCTACAGGGAGGTGGGAATCATCCTTCTCCTGTAACATGGCTTGTTGCTAAGGGATATTCCTGAGATGAAGAAGAGAGGCTCTGGAGGGCTGCAAGGAGGTGCTACTGGTCCCACATCCCTGTCCTAGACATGCCATCCCCAAGTTTCAGTTTCGTGTCACAGGAATTACACTACATAACACCCTCAGGACACAAAACATGAAGTGTGCTCCTCAGTGGGGCTGAGCCCTGTTTAATACTGGAAGGAAAAGGTAAAAATCACTGATTCTACAGATTTACTATTGTATACGACAAAGTTGTATGCTTGGTTCTTCACAGGCTGAAATACACCCATAAATTCCAGTTAGAAATTTGGCTTATCTCAAAATGACGTCCAAATGCTGTGTCCATTTGTTTCTGAGTGGTATGGAGGACAAGAAAGTGGCATTTGTGTGTTTTTAACACTGCTAGGAAAAAAAAAATCAAAAACTTTTTTTTTTTAAAGAATACATTCTGTGTGTATGACATGTACACAGACACAGATAAGCATGTTCCAGTGCTCACAAAAAAACATGTGTGATTCATTTTATTTTTTAATCCTAGTTATAATTTTCTCTGATGGTTGCACTCTATAATAAAGGCCAAATCTTTTTTGTAATCTCTGTTGCTACACCACCAGCTTCATTACCAATTAATGATGTTTAACGAGGAACTAAATTTGTATTAAATGGAGACATTAAATAAAGATAATGTTTCTTCATTAATGAGATTACTGAAGTAGTATTGTGTATCACTTTTAGGCTGAATTGCTAATGAAATAATATTACTCCTTGCTCATTTACAAAGTTGACTTAAAAATACTCCTTATTTTTTTCTTTGCTCTGTCACTCAAGGCATTTTGCCAATGCAAGTAATATAAACTACCCCTAAAATTACTGTTGTTTCATTATTTCAGAGTATTATTTCATAGCACAAATATATTCTATTTATATAATGTATGTTATTGCTTCATAGTACTGGTACAGTCTAACTGTTCAGCCATCATGAATAAAGGTTCCTCACCAAAAAGCAGTAGCAGAAATAGCAAGGTAACAGAATATTTTCTAAAGCTCTCAATAAACTTGCCCTGAAATGCCAGAGGAGTACCATATAGGTGGACCCACCAGAAAGGAATCCAGACACTTTGAAACTGTGCAAGGGCTGGATAAACTGATCAGCTGTAAGATCAAAACAGCAGATCTGGAGGCACCTCACCAGAAAATCCCCAGAAAATGAGAAGTGATTGCAGGCATTACCCCTATCGGGGCTGTTCTTTCACTTGCCAAAACAAACCTAAAAAACCTTCTCTAAGTCTTCTGAAACACTGACAGTTCCAATTTTTTTTTCTCTTTTTGATGGCCATGAAAATATGTTACTGTGGTTTCTCTTATTCAGTGCCAGTCTGTCACATTTGTTAACAACAGCACAATCTAGTGAGATCTCTGTATCTGTGAAGGAACTTGCCCTGAGCTCTGCACACAGAGTGTCTGACTCCAGAGCAGCTGGGGCTGGATCTTTTTCCTATACAGTCCTTCAAATGCTTTATCCTTCTCTCTGAGGTGCTGGATTGATTTTACCAAGCCAAATATCAGTGATGAAATTACTTAAATTAGTCTCTCTGCTGTCCCCTCACCCAATAGTTTAATTTCAGGTAATCTATTGAAAAAAATAAATTATTATTTCCTGAAAAGCATCATGAGCAAAACCAGCCTCTGTTACTGTCTGGAAACACTCTTTCCACATGGCTGAATATTATCAGTGACCACAGAGGAGGAGGTGGGGGGTGCGTTCCCACTTATCTTACCTTAGGATATGGATACTGCTTTCCCTTTGGATACAGACCTCCCGTGAACCTGGGAATGCCCATGTTGGGCACCAGAGAGTCATTGATGGTCAGGAAGGCCAGTCTTTCCCCATCTGGAGACCACCAGTGGGCAATGTGGGAGTGGAGAAGTTCCTCTGCAAAACCAGATTTCCTTAGAGTCCTTAAAAAAATTCACACACAGTGTCCAGCTTGTTCAGCTGGCACCAAGTTGTTCTCCCTGTGCCAACTTGAAATGTGTCTGTTGTAATTTCAGTAATTTCACATCATCCTGCCTTGAATGGTTGGATAACAAGGAACATTGAAGGGGCATTTTCCTCAAATGCATACTTCCACTAACATCAATAAATCATCTAAATGATGAAAGATGATTGCTACTGACATATGCTTAGCTCTATTGCATTCCAGGACGTGTGTTTACTTAAAATTTTAAATAATTTAAAATAATTTGGGGGTTTGGGGTATTTTTTGAGATTGCCAATTTTTTTTCTTCTCCTCGTAATACAGAATTTCAGTATATCTGATTTCTCTGAGTTGTGGCAGCTGATAACATGCAGATCTTCACACAGTTATATTTATGTAATCATTTTTGGAGTGCAATATTATAATTTTCTTGTCTCAGTCTAGTGGACAGCTTTAATTCTTAGGAAGTTCTGTTCTTCTGGAGCGAAACTTTCTGAAAATCTGAACCAAAAATTTTTCTTAATCCAAATTTTATTTGCTTTCCAAATGAATCCAATTCTCCAAGAATGTCACTCAATGTTTTCTTACATTTATTGTCAGTGTATATCACAGTCAAAAGAAACAAACCAGAAGCAACCACAGGCACAGAACCCAAACTCCTGGAATCCCAGCAGCTCCTGAGCAATTTTGAATTTTCCCTGTACAAGTCTTCTGCTTCCACTTGTGAAAACACTTAGAATTTTCATTATGTATTTGATATGTTAGCCTGCTTAGTAAGGATTTTTTATTTAAATCTGAAGAATTTGGCTGGAAAACGAATTGAGAATAGTGTACCAGGGGAAAAGGCCTGACTGCATACCTAATTGGAGAGCCTACCTTACAAAACTACTTAAACTGTCAATAGAGACTCTCCAAGTTGCTAATTGGATTCTGAGGGTTCTGAAGCAGCTTAATGGGTTGAATTATCTAAGTTTAGGTGAAATGAAGCTGGGACCTATACTCAAAGTCATATATTCTGGGTCATGCTTCTCTCCCTGGCTGGATAACTAAAACCTTTTACACAGAAGAAGAGCAGAGAACGAATGGTGAACATCAGATAGCAGAAAACCACAATTATGTTTGCTTTAAAATATTACTGTTTGCATTTACGCAAGGTTATTCACACAAAGAAAAGCTGTCCCCAAATGCTTTGTAAGGTAAAATGCTAGTAACAATCTCATGAAAAGACAAAAGAAAACAAATGAGGTCAAAGGAGGAAGAGTGCTCGATTCAACTGAAAATCTCTCAACTTCACCTGGAAAATATTCAGCCTGCTCAGCTTCTGATGCTGTTAAAAACCTGCTGAAAGTGGAGCAGTGCTCCAGGTTAATGGGAAAGGAGCAGTGTGTTCCTGTGCCAACAGACACTGGGCTTCTCCAGCATGTGCAGTCTCACCCTGACTTCCATGGTGTTCAGAGTTGAGAACAGCTCACTGCCTGCCTGCAGATTAAAAGACTTGGAAAATAATGAGCAAAGAAGGACTCTTCACTAAAAGAAGGCTTTAGGACATGATTTATGAGGAAGGCTTTGGGATCATCTCCCACAGCACCTCAGAAACTTTCTAGTCCCAAATGAGACAACTTTTGCCTCTCCTGGTTGTCACTCTTATTAATTTCTTATTAACTTATTATTAACTCTTATTAACTTCACTTTGTTTTAGCAAAAACTTGATATACTACATCAAATTTGATAAGCTATATCTCCTTAAATTCTTCAATCTGCATGCTGTCATGCAAGATTTTAAGATTATTAAGTGCATATAAAATTATATTCCATTTAAAAAATGTTCTTTTTTTGAAAAGTGCTGCCAAATTAAAAGATTTCAAAACAGTAATGGAAACCTTGGAAGTGATTAACCATCTGATCACTTTACAGACTGAGGGATGCAGATTACCATTTTAACTTCAGAGTTCACTTAGGCAGAGATTTGGGAAAAAACCCCACAGTGAGTTGTTTGCCCATAACTACTGCAATGCCAGGAGGTGTGGATAGACCACTTTTAAGGTGAAGTTCCATGCTGTATGGCATTAACACCATTCCTAAGTAAACTTCTTCACACAAGAAATTTCATACCTCAGGTAAATTAACACCAAGCTATTTATTTATAGAATACATGAGTATCATAGAAAGAGGAGCTGAAATCTGTAATAATTTTAAGCTGTTATACCAAGTTAGATAATCTGCTCCCTTTTTTATTTTTTCCTCTTAAATTTATCATTATGTTAAAGGCATTTTGGGTGCAGAGAGAAACATTCTGTGACTGCAGAAGACAGACTGAGCTATCCCCCACTCAAATCCGGGTGCCCTTTTCTGTGGGGATGTTTTAACTGTAAATGGATCATCACTGCTGTCCCTAAAAGCAGCCAGCTGAGCCTTTTCCCTGCTCACTTTTACATGCTACCAAGAGTTCATTTGCTACATTCTAGTTTGAAATGAATTCTTCTTTCTCAGAAAACACTGCTACATGCAACCAGCAGCCAATACAAAGAATGAGCAGATACAAAGGCAATCATGCAGGAAAATGAGAAGGGAAAGGAACAAACCCACCCTCAGCATTTTCTGGAGTGAACAGATTTGTGCTGTTGGGTCTGTGCAAGGACCTTGCATCTGTTTTTATAAACAGATATATTTGTCCAGCTTACCTTCATATAGCCAGTCTGTAATTCCATTAAAAATAATTCCTTCTTTTCCTGAGGATGTCAGGCGCAATGAGCTGCTCTTTACATCAGGCTGATAGTAGATGTTATTTTCAAATATATAAATCTGGATGAGGTAAGAGAGATGGAGAAAAAACCAACATTTTGGTAGATATAAATGAACGTTCAGCAATGAATACATAATTTCCTCAGGTTCAGAACAGTCTACAGAATAATTCAGCATGAGTTTGCACCAACATTGTCTTCATATTCCATTTTATTATAAAATTGGGAAAACTAAACAAACTTTTAATACTTAAGGCAAGTAAATCCTTCTTTTGAAATTGTCCTGCCAGTTGAAATATTCCTATTCATGTTAAAAATATTATTACATTCTTCAAAATCATACAGGAGACAAGTTTTATAACAGCTGAATGAATAAAGAAATTTTCATCTGTTTTTTTAGCTGTGAAATGAAACACACTTCTGCAAGGACATACAGCACAGTACATACACCATAAATATAAGTTACAGCTTTATATCAGGGTGTGAGAACACACTAGAAGAGCAAAAACAAATAGCAGCCTGCTTTTCTCAGCTTGCTGATGACTTCTGACTAACACACCAATGTTTTACCTCAAGTGTACTATATAAATGCTCTTTATTTTTCAAGTCTGGGCTCCTCATCCTCCTTTTTCCTTCTTCACTGCCACTCATTAGCCTTGTCTGCTCTTTCCCTGCTCACTTTGTTGCAAAGGGTATCAAGTTCACCCATTTTGTGAGGCTGAGCTCCAGGTTCCATGACAAAGTGCAATAAATCACAATGGGCACGTGTGCCCTTCCACAGCTTAACACCAAAATCAAAGCAACAGCAAGATGATGCACCACCTCAATTCACACTGAGAAAAGGTATCTGTGACAGGACTAAAGAAGCCAAATGCCACAGAAGTTTTTGTTACACCATTTCAGCACTGTACACTGATGATATACAGTGTCTCAGGGAGTGGAACAGGAACTAAATATGTTTCCACCAAAGACTATTTAAAAAGCCTGATCATTTATCATTCTCTCATACTTCCCGAATACACGACTTATGGGAAAATACTAACCAAAGAGCAAAGTTTTATTAGCACTATTACTGCTGTTCCCTTTGCTTCTAAATTACCATCTGAAATAGGTTTCCCTATGAGTCTCCAAACTAATGATTTTTAGCAGTAGCCATTTCATGATTTCTGCTGCAGAAAGCTGTAAAGCTGAGGTTTTTTTACATACCATGAGCAATGTAATGATTGTAACCATTACTGGGAACAGAGAGTGACTTGGAAGTAAGTTCTTTATGGCCAGAACTCAAAGCTTAGCAGTGAGCTCAAATCTGAAGTAAAAATAGATGAACCAATTTGAATAATCCAAAATGTACTGAGTTTTATATTGGTACAAAGAATTTCTGGGAAGCTGACATATCGCTCAACATCAACAGCAAAAGAAAACAACCATGAGAGAATGCTGGATGTATCAATTGCTGGATGATTTTTAAAATAACATCAACAAGAACTTCCTGTAATGTGTATTTCCACACTAAAAATGCACTTCTAACATAAAAGAAATTAATACAAGCCAAACCAAGGCATGGTTAACTGCTTATAAAATAATTTAGCCAAGTATTTGTTATTTATGTCAACTAAAACTATTGCTATCATACTCCATTATAGGTAGACTAAGTAGTGAACCACCCTAATAACTATTGCTTCCTATGAAGCACTTCTTATTCAGAGCTGACCATCTCATTTTATTTAAACAGCAACTTTCAAGAGGTTACCAAAAAAGCTTACTTGGTCAAATGATTCTATTTTATTTAATCTTCTTTAATTAAAAAAAAATCTAAATAATTTTTGAAGATCAGGAGTGTGATTTTTGCTTCTCTCCCCCCTTTTCAGGCTGTTAGTGTTCTAAATAGTGAAGATACCCACACTGTCTTGTCTCTGCAGTGAAAACTTTCATTTCAAATGATCAGTGACAAAGCACAGGATTAAGAATTACTTGTTTTATGACTGAACCCTGAGAAGGTTTTTAACCCCGAGAAGGCTTTTAATCCTGTTATTACTACTTATCAGGCATTGCTAATTCCATTTGACAGATCCCAGTTAAGTAAATATCTCTGAAGGATACTCTCTGTTGTGCCACTGATTGTGGTTGTATCATCTTTATTCCTCATTCATTTCATAAAACAGCTTTGTCTCCATCCCAAACCAGTTGTCAGCCACCCTCTGAACATCCTCACAGCCTTAGTCTACTCTATCATCCAAAGTTACCCCTCTTTCCTTGTCACTCCTGACACAACTTTGAAACTGCTTCAACTTTGAAAGCTGCTCCAAACCCCCATTTTTTTCTTGAATGTACCTACTGGAACATTTTAAATTTCTTAGAAAGCTTCAAAGTCCCACAGCAGCTCTGTCCCTAGCAAGCCTTGAACTCACTGATTATTGAATTTAACAGTAAGAAGGAAGAATTCATGTTCCTTTGCAGAACATTGGTGAAATACAACCATTCATGCTCCTCAACACAACTAAATTGCACAGCAGTGCACATGGATGAGTGGTTGGAGCTCTGGCAAGTGTGGCTCTGTACTCACTGCCTGCAGCATTCCAAAAGGATCTATTTCCCCTCCCTGTAAATCATCTTAGAAAGATTCACCATTATGGTTAGGCATTTAATCTCATCTGGAATTCTGAATATTAGTTGTATTTCAGGAGGTGCCATTTTCCAGAGGAAGCCCCTGGGCTGCCGTGTGCACCAACAGAATTGCACCCTTCCTACAGTGACAGAGCCTGACCCCTGCAGAAAGGGCTGCATTCTCCTCCACCCCTGACCACGCCAAAGGGCTCATCTGTAACTATTTAACCCATTCACCACTTGGAGATAAGGACTTGGGAGTTAAAATGTTGATTTCTGCAGCAAAACAGTCAGCAGAGGTGCAACAGGAATGATAACACTACTGTGAAGGCTACTAAGTCCTGGGCTGAGAGGCTCTCCCTTCTCTCTCAGAGAGTGCAAGCAGTGGATTCAATTAAGCACAAGGACTTTGTGCACCCACAGAGCCCAATCTCCCATCAATCTGTGGCCAAGAAAGGCATTTCCAAAAGGCAGACTCACTGTGAATTCTTCTTCCCAGTATAATACTTATATGATACAAATCTACCTTACACATAGCTCTAAAATACTGAAATTTTAATAGGTCACCCCTTGAAATTAATTCTGTTTTCAAGATTATGAGTAGATCCTGCTTGCTTTCACCTTGTACTTGCAGACAGAACAACAACGAGCAGCTAAAGGTGGTGGGAAATGTGAAGTGGTTTTAGGAGGAAGACACTGACTTTATTTTATGTGAATTATCAAGAGCTCACAAACTAAGAGTAGAAATGGAACTATGCCTCAGCTGAAACATGCAAAAAACTTCCAGCCCCAGAGGAAGGGAAGCCCTCAAATGCCAAGCCCTCCCCTCCCTGCACAATACCTAAGATCCTTTTCTTTGCTTTATGTATTTTTCTCTTTCTTGATCAATTTAAAAATCACCAATGCTTTCTGATGAAACCTCCTTATAATTCTTCTTTATGCTACACTAAAATTTACTTCCAATCTTTTTTTTTTCAAAACCACAGAGACTAGATGAAAATTTTTATTTTTTAAAAGGGAGCTACTCCTGCTGATTACTTACAGTACAAGAATGCCTGGAAGTTGAACTTATGAGCCACAATTTGGTTTTCAAAATTGAGTGAAAGAGAAAGAAAGTGGCTGGGAGAGAACTCAGACAGAAACTTTTCTTATAAGAGAGACTGAAATTCTCCAACACTGCAAGGTAGATAACAAATAATGACCCTGGAATAAAAATAATTGATTAGAACAAACAAAACCAAACAAATCCTTGGAGCACAGTCTTGCAAACACACGTGCCTTACCTGACTTTGGCAAGTAGAACTGAAGATGTGTCCAAAAGTTTCCAGGAAGGGGACACAATTCATCACCTTGTATATTGTGTTTTGAGCAACATCACATAAACCAAGATTTCCCTTGCTCATCTCTCTCTACTCAGGTATATGGGAGCAAGTAATAGCAAAAGGCTCTTCTTAGTATACACTTGGGTCTATTTGCTACATCACAAGTACTAAAATGTTGACTGCAACTACTGAATCTTCCCAAACTGCTAAAAAAGGAGTTGCTAACTGTGTATCAGACAGATATTCTCAAGAATACATCAGTAGCTTTGTGCCCAAAAAGCTTTCAATGCTTTCAGGTATGATGATAAGAAAGTAAATTGAAAAAGGGACAAAGTGGAACCAGGATATGCTACTGTATGTGGAAATTATTATTACATGTTTTTTAACCTTTTCTAGCCATCTTTCATGAGTATTCTTAAAACATTTAAAGCAATTTTTAGCTGAGACCCTCAGCTAATACTGCTGTAAATGGGGATAAATGTCAAAATAGACTACCTTCAAAATTATGTAACTTTGTGGTTTCTTAGAGATTTTGCACATCAAGTCTTAAACCAAATGGAGAAAAACCTCACAGAAATTCGTTAATTATTTTATTAAGTATTTTTCAATTCATGAAAAACACCTGGAAGAATGTTTTCGCTTAGTGAGATATTAATTCTTGGTATATGATCACATTTATTTCCACTGACTGTGAAGAATTTGAGGCCCTGCTTGCTCTAATATCCTACCACAGCACTAATGCTCAGCACAAACCACATTCTTTCACATCTGGCATCCTCTAAACCATTTTTTCATAAACCTTCTAAATGAATTCTTTCCAAAACACTTATTTACTGTTTGCAGCATGTTTCACAATTACAGGATTTGCTTTCAGGCTGAGGTCTGGAGCAGAGCACCCAGTCCAAGTTAGCTGCAGACGGCAGACAGCTGAGAAAACAGAGACATCCACTCCCCAGCTGAACAGCAAACTTAGTGCCAGTAGCTGGAGAGGCCCCCCGTGTGTCTTTAATCATTTCAAACACCACAGGCAGAGAAAAGCTGCTAAATTACAGAAGAATACTCCACTTTTTCCCTTTTGGTGCTCCACTGAAGCCTCCAGCATGGCCATTCACACTGAATCCCTCTTGTGATTGCAGGGCAGCGTTTCAGTGACAGCACGAGCCTGCTCTGCTCCATCTGGGCAGCAGCAGCAGCTTGCCCAGAGCAGGTCACTCTAAAGCCCAGGTTTTTTAGGTGGAATAAAAGCAGAGCTGCTCTGTTCAGCCTGGAGAAGAGGAGGCTGAGAGAAGACCTCACTGCAGCTACAGCTCCTGTGTGAGGGGAGAGGAGGGGCAGACATTGATCTGTTCTGTGCAGTGACAGGACCCAAGGGAATGGCCTGAAGTTGTGCTGGGGGAGGTTTAGGTTGGGTATTAGAAGAAGGTTCTTCCTCCAGAGGCTGGCTGAGGACCAGAACAGGCTGGAAGGAAAGAAATTGTGGAGTGCGGCTACAGGTATTGTTTGCCATTACATGGATTCATCAGGATGAACACCTTGCTCAATGAAAGTGCCAACCAAACTCTAAACTCTAAAGCTACAGAGAAGATGCAGCTGGAAAGGAAACAAAGAAGTAATTTGTATCTATAAATCTTTGGTTAGAAAAAAAAATATCCACGCTGTGACCAGGGTCACAGGGGTTTTTAGATGAGGCAAGAGATGAGAATGTTGACTCCATGTTCGGAAGGCTTGATTTATTATTTTATGATATATATATTACATTATAACTATACTAAAAAGAAATTACCTCAGAAACTACCTAAGCTAAGAATAGAATAGAAAAGAATGATAACAAAGGCAGCTCTCTCGGACTCCGAGATAGCTCCGTCTTGATTGACCATTAATTGTAAACATTCAAGATGGCCCAATGAAAAATCCATCTGTTGCATTCCACAGCAGCAGACAACCATTGTTTACATTCTTTTTCTGGGGCCTCAGCTTCCCAGAAGAGAAAACCCTAAAGAAAGGATTTTTAGTGAAAAAGATGTCTGCGACACCATGCAACAAGCACTTTCTGAACAGGTGAGAGTTCTACCTGTGGTACGAGAAAATAATCAGATTCTTCCACAGAATCTTGGACCAATAATAGATAAATAAATACTCCAACCTGGAACAACTTCAACACTCTCACTTAATTCCCCAGAGAACGCGACAGTCTTCCTTACCTTTCACACTGAAAATATGAGCTATGACAGGACTAAGAAATTTTTGATTATGCCCAGAGGGAGACCTCCAGGCATTCAGGACATGCTTCAGCCGCAGAACTCCTGCTAATGACAGCGCTGAAGACATCGCCCCACAGCCCTGAGGAGGCAGCCAGACATCGCCCCATGGCCTCTGAAGGGGCAGCCAGACATCGCCCCATGGCCTCTGAGGAGGCAGCCAGACATCTCCCAATGGCCTCTGAAGGGGCAGCCAGACATCGCCCCATGGCCTCTGAAGGGGCAGCCAGACATCGCCCCATGGCCTCTGAAGGGGCAGCCAGACATCGCCCAATGGCCTCTGAGGGGGCAGCCAGACATCGCCCCATGGCCTCTGA
>JAWWMS010000287.1:8052801-8082195 GCA_035048045.1 Chlorospingus semifuscus | reverse complement strand
CTCTGAGGAGGCAGCCAGACATTGCCCCACACAGCTCTGAGGAGGCAGCCAGACATTGCCCCACACAGCTCTGAGGAGGCAGCCAGACATTGCCCCACACAGCTCTGAGGAAGCAGCCAGACATCGCCCCATGGCCTCCTCAGGTAGCCCAGCTCTGGCTGCATTCCTGTGTCACCTCAGCAGGGACACACAGCTCTGTGGCCAACACAGCAGGCTCAGAGCCCAGCACTCCATGGAACAGAGAGCTGAGCTCCACTTGTGGCTCTCTGCAGAGGGCTGAGGACATTTCTGCTGCAGAAACCAGCAGCAGCCACCCCGTGTCCCACATGGCACACCAGACCCAGCGCGTACGCAATGGCTGCCCCTCAGCACAGGTCCCGCCAAACCTGCTGATTCCTCAGCATTCTGCACAATCCCACGCCTCCTTGTGACACTGCCAGCCAATTAGCTGCATAATTAATTCTTCAAAAGCTTCAAGATGCTTTTCCATCTGGGCTTGCCTCTGACCATTTGTTCTGCCTCCCGTCTTACCGTACATTAGCCAGGGCAAATCCAGCTGCCCCCAGCCAGATCATGTTTCTGCATGCAGGAAAAGCTCAATCTTTATTGTATATGTTATATTTTTTAGCATTATTTGAAGTTAGATTAGCATTACTATCAATATTACTAGATCTTATTGGTTTACAATACATTTACACTTAGTTCATTGGTCAGTACATGGTATTTTGCAAATTTTTCAAACTTTTCTATTTTTAGTTAGTTTACATCCTTTTTCTACTGATTCTCATGGGACAGATCATATTGTTTATACAGGTGTACTTGTTCTTCACCCTAGGAATAGATTGTTGTGTTAATGAATTCTCATTTTCAAGGTGTTTTCATGTGGGAATTTGTAAGCTATTGTTAGCTTAGCTGAAGTAGCAGGGCCTAATCTATATTTTATAAGACTTTTCTTTTATAACATTTTTACCTGTCTGCAACAAGATCATTCACTAAGATTGCCACATGAACTATGTTTTTATCACTAACCACCATTAATAAAAAAAATATCAGCTATTCAGGAGCAGAAAAAAGTCAAATAAAGAATACTTTCTTAGTTGCCCTGCAAATATTGTACTTCGCTCTTCAGAGATTAAACCACGACTTCTCCAGTTTCAGGGGCAGTGTTAAGTTTATACTGCATGATAACATGTATGCACACATATATATTGTATGTACCCAAAGAGTAGATGCCTTTTTGTTCTAAAACATATGGAAAGTCCAGCACAAAAATGGTCTTACATAGAAGAAATAAATAAGTGGCATATTAAATGAAATAATTAATTTTAGAATTATTTAAAACCCATTTTTATTCTAAAAATTTGGTTTCAATTCCCACTGTTGCTTTCACCATAATTATGGAAAAATACAGATATCCATTGATTTGTAAGTTCCTTTGACTTGTAAGAAATATTAGAACTAACTTTGGATTGCAGGAAGAAATTAAAATCAAAGCCCTGCATCCACATCAAGACAATTTGGTTGCCAGTTTTCAACAGCTGCTGTTAAGGTAGCAAGTCTGGTTGTCATTCAAGGATTTAAAGTATTTGTTTCTACCTTCTGGTTCACAGATCTGAAAAATTATAGAAATAGCTCCACTTCAGAAATTTACAATTAGTTTTCACCAATTTAAAAACTACTGCAAATCACCCATAAGATCTGTCAATGCAATAGCTTTCAAATGAATACCTGCCTTGGCATTTTCTCTACCACTATTCAGCATCCTCCAAAGTTCTGACAGACAATTTTTTTTCTGAGAGCCACTGATTACGTTACTTTTAGTCACAGTGTAATATCTGCTCTCTCCAGTCCAAACTGAGCAAACATTTTCTTGTCATCTGTGATTTCACTTACAATACTCCTGGGACTCACAGACTTAAACTGAGATTGTCAGACCACTATTATACCCACCGTTACAGAAGATGAGCACCCCTTCCTGCCCTTTTTCCTTGCCAAAATCTTATTTACTTGAGGCAGATTCCTGCTGAAAATCAAGGTGTAGTTAAGATTATGTGTTTTGTGTGCCAACAAAACAACAATGTAGTGGCTATCTTTTCTTTTTTTTTTCACCTTTCACAGAAAAGATAAATGTTCATCAAAAGATAAATACCAACCAGAAGGACTGGGCACACAGTGTTGGACAGGAACTGTTGTTTGCTGTACCAAGCTAGAAGTTCCATGACAGCAATCCAAACCTCCTGGCCTGTATCAAAGCTCCTCTGTGGCATGGAGTAACAGGGCACATGGTGGAGAAAGCCACAGAAATCCTTCAGGGCTCTGTTTGGGAGCAGGAAGGAGGTGGCTTTTCCTGTGCTCTCTGCTGACCTGGGGGTGTGATGTCATTTGGCCCATTTTTATCTATAGCTGGCACTCACAATGCCCGTGGTCAGGACAACAGGTACACCCCCAGCCTTCCTGTGACAAGGCTCTGGAGTATTTCCAAATTTGCAGTTGATTTACTGCTCCACACAGGTGAACTGAACACACATTGTGGACAAAATCACATGGACAATCCACAATTATAGGAGGTACTTTGCACTTTGCTGGGAAAGGAGCAAAATCAAGGGCTGGTGTCTGCCATTCTTGCCCACAGGAATCAGCTGTGGAAAAAGCTCTGTGGGAATGAAGAGGACACTCACTTATTGAGAGGCAAGTGAAATGCAGGGTGGCAAACTACCACCCCAAACACTCATCATGCATTTCACTGCCAGGACTGATTATCCTTACTGATGTCTTCCTTACAGCAGCCATCTCTAAAACCAAAGAGAATTATTATATTTCAGATAATATAAACCACAGGAAACTGGCCTATAAGGCTTTCATAGGTGTGAATTTTAGAAGGTTAGCATATTCTTTAGTGACTTAGTGAGTTACAATTACACAGACCTCTTCCAAAAGCCTTTTATTTTTTTCTCACATCTTACAAATTTTCTATACAGATCACACATGTTACATGATGACAATTTCAAGGGAAGTTTTATAGGATTGTATTGCAAAGCTGCTTTGTTTCCTATTCCTTTCACCTACAATATATCTGTGGTCTATTTAGATTGTGAGCTCTCACAAGACAGGATTGCAGGCTACAGTTCTGATCTAGTTTGCAATACAGCTGCTTAGCAAGTCTCCAGGAGTGCAAAAGGGCTCTGATCTCTTCTCTGCAGATTTTTATTTTTTTTTCTTTTGCAGGGCAATCTGTACTGGTACAAAATTTTCAGAGCCATTCAGCTCTGACTTGCCCCAGCTCTTGCCTGACAGAGCACTAAATTATGCAGGTACTGGGCACCATGAGCTACCTGAGCCATGCCTGGCAGTGGACAAAAAATCTGCCCTTATACAATCCATGTTCCAAAAATCATCACCATTGCAAATGAGGTAGAAATTAAATAATAGGTATAAAAAAATTATTATAATTGTAAGCAATAAGAACTATATTCACTCTTAAAGGTACCAATTTTCTAAAGGTTGTGATTGACCTGCACAACAATTCTATCAGAGGAAGCTTTTAAACCTTTAGATTATATTGTAATTAAGGGAGAGGGAAAGTAGCTGTTGATCAGTAGGAGACATGGAGACCTCAGAGCACAGACACCCCAATGTCATACACTACATTTTTCTGGTGTCAGTTACAATATGTTAATTTTATTTTTGCAGTAATCAAGCTGCCAGACACAGCAGAAAGAACAGAACACTGAAGCACCACTTTTCTTCTGTCTAGATTAATGCCACTGCATCACAGTAATGTGTTAGCACAATGGTTTCTGAACAACCACAAACAATCTACAAGGCTATTATATTTAATTGCTATTGAGATAGTTTATAAATCTACTGTAAACAATAGCAAGGATGCACTCATAATGCAGCTGTAAGATTAGTTACTAATGTCATGACATAAACCAGGCCATGAACTCAGACTATCAGCAACTCCATGGTAACTCTGATGTTTATGTCCTTGATTTCCAATAAATGCAGGGAAGCGTTGCCCTCTTTTGTTTCAACACACATTAATTATGTTGCCTTTCCAATGATATTGGATCATGATGCTCACTAAATTCACACCCTGCCTCATCCAATGACAGCTTACCCAGGAGAGCAAATATAGTGTAATGTGCTATATAAATAAAATCATATATAATATCTGAACTACGACCTACACAGAAAGCTGCTTCATAAATCTGCTGCACAGATCACAGCAAGACTGCCTTGCCCCCAAGCTGATGGTCTGGATCTGCTGCTTCCTGCCATGGAGCTGCCTGAAGAGCTCTGCTGGCTGCAGCACTGTGCAGAATGTCACTGAGGATTGGGCTGCTCAGCCCTTTGATCTTTGTCTAAGTGATGTGAAGAACAGACTTATCCAAAACTAGTGCATGCTCAGGAATTCACACTCCTCCTTCCTCACACTTACTGATTGCTTCTGACTAATGAGCCAGCATGGAGCTTATAACAAAATCATAATC
Organism: Chlorospingus semifuscus; assembly: GCA_035048045.1. NCBI lineage: Eukaryota > Metazoa > Chordata > Aves > Passeriformes > Passerellidae > Chlorospingus > Chlorospingus semifuscus. Next base: position 8,077,702 of record JAWWMS010000287.1, on the reverse strand, counting down.
TGTCCTTATCATAAAATCTTTTTAAATGATCTCTGGTTATTTCAGGCTCATCTTACACTGATATCAAGCATTCAATTATGCCCAGACTGATCAATCCTAACAAGCTAAACGGAAAAATTTTCAACCTCGTTATTCCAGAAAGAAAAAAAGCAATGTTGGGAGACAGAAAAATATCTAAGGAAATTGTAAGGGCTTGGAACCAGAGGAGGAATCTTCTGTTTTCTTTGACAAAATGTAAGAAAGTAGCATTACAACTGCAAGAACAAAAGTAAAAAGATACAGAATTGAAAATCCTGAGCTGTAAAGACATACTTACATTTTCTGCTATTTTTAGGGCGGTGGGCAACGCTTGAGAACTTTGTATGAAATACAATAGACCAGGCTGCCTCTGAGCATTTTCTACATGAGAAATCCAAGCAGAGTTGAACACAAAGATTTGTGCTTTCAGCTGCTATTGCTGACCCAGCCCATCCCGCTGTATGGGACACGTGCCTTCATCTCCCCACTGCACACAGGGTTCAAGTTGTCTGTTGTCTTTATGATGGGCCAAAACTTTACTGGATGGCATCCACCAGTACAGACCCCACATAGCACATCCAATACAACAGTTTGTCTTAAAATATCTTATTAGGAACGAGACAAGGAGGAATTAGGAAATATTGACTAGCTCTTAAAACAGCACATTTGCTTGGGACAGTTTAGCATCTGGGAAACAACACTTGAAAGTAACTTTTTGCTTTCCTTCCACACAAAACTTTTTGTTTCTATTTCTGTAATCAAGCTGCCACCTGCCATAAACAGAGGAAGACATAAATGCATTATTTTCTCTTAGATAACAATAATACACTTGACTTTTTAATCCTCATTCTCCAGGCTTTGGAGCTGCCAGTGGAGATACATTCCCCACAACTACACATCCACAAGCAGTTCTTGCATTTCACTGTCTGGTCCAGGCTGAGTCAGCATGAAAGCCTAAGTCACTTTAACACAGTGCAGCCAAAGTTTAATCAGCTCTGATTTTTCAGCACAAACACAGTGGGGAAGTCATAACCTCACTGTAGGGAAAAAGAAACATGCAAGGACATCTATGGGCCGGTGATGATGGAATTTAATGTCTTTTTTTCAAGAGGGACTTTTCTAAAATAGAGAGAAACAGCCAGAAGAACTGAATATACCCAAAGTTGTTCAACCTTGCAGAGGAGGACAGTCACTATCACTTCCACTGACAGAAACCTGTCTATATTTCTGATGGATGTTATGTGCTGAATAAGAAAATAGATTGTAACATACAGCAAACAGAACCTATAAATGGAAGAGGTGGAAGAACCCTGCCACAGAGCAAGAGTTCGGTGGAGTTTGCCACTTCAACCTGTTCCTAGCAGAACTCTGAACCCACTGGTACCATCACAGAAACTCCAAAGTCTTTTACATGTCTTCTGCAAACACTTTACAAAAGGCAAGTAAAAGTCCTGTTTCAAATTGATTAGAACCTCTGCCATAGAACCTGAAGCAGAAAGGCATTAGAAACCTTCAAAGTCTTCTGTTTTGACATTTTGATGCCTTCCTCTTTGGAATCTTCCTTTTCCAAGGTGTTAAGGAACATAGAATATAGCTGCTTCCTTAGGGTTTTTTTTACTCTTTTTTTCTATTTGCCAGATAAAACTGCTGTTTACATTACATTACATTACCAAAAGATGGATATGACAAATATTCCATCCCATCCTGTGGCGCATCTTTCTTTTAAACACTAAGTGACTACATGATTATATGGTCCAGGGACACAGGTAAGCATACAGTGGTTTTGGGCAGGATTTTGGAGTTATATAGAAATACAGCCCACAATAAAACCCAATCTTTTCCAACTCCAGTTTAGCTAAGGATTCCATCAAATTTCAACCTCTGCTTCACAGTTTTTATGGGTGTCTATTTCCAAAGAATTTTAGACTTCTGAAATATAATTTTCACGTTTCTGCATTACAGAAAGCCACACATTTTCACACAAGAAGCACAGCAGCCTTATTTTATGAGCCATTGGACTTGCAGTTAATATTAGCTAACAGACGGAAGTGTGAATATTCAGACATGCTTTGTTACACACAGACATGTTAAACAACATGATGAGAGGTGCAAATTGCTGTTTTCATTGCTCCCTGCAGGCTGCTGCATGGAAAAGTCCTTAGGACTGCTCCTATCAAACATGTGTGTCTATACTTGTTTCTGTGTCTTTGTGGGACTGTATGTAAAGAAATACACATACATACATACATACAGATATATAGTTATATATATATAAAAATATAAATATATACATACACACGCACACAAGTAACCATGTGAAAAAAATAATTTGAGTTTTAGCACAGTGATATATCAGATTTCCAATATATTTGCTTCTGGATTAAAAAAATCGCATTACTTGTGTGCAGGGCTTCCATATTGACTCAAATATTAGCTGTATGCTAGGTCAGTGATAACAGAATAAGAACCAGCAAGGGGAAACATTTTTTATCTCCTCTCTTGATTTATTCACTATAAAGCTGCTGGGCCTTTTACTGTTTCACATGAAAAACAGTGGTAGAGGAAGAATGCCCCTATAAAACATACGATTTTCTCATTATTTCTTCACCTCTTTCAGATACAACCAAGTGGTTATTCCCACAAAGGGCCAGCAATTTCTAACCCTTAATACTCATCATTTTAAACTGCCTTTGATACTAGAACACATTCGTTGTATTTCACCAAGCAAATTGATGAAGAAACTTCTTTGCTCAACTTAGCCTTGCCCCATTTATAATGTTCCATTTATAATGTTCCATTAATAATGTTGTAGTGGTCCCTAGAGCTCACAAAAATTTTATTGAATATATCCAGCCTTCATAAGTAAAACTGTATTTTTTCCTCTTTTGCCAAACTGCCTGTGTTTTCTGGCTGCATTCTCCATTCCCCTTTTGTAAGATGGGAAGCATTCAGACTGAGTATCACTTTTGGAACGAGAGAACATGCATTAAATGCTCCTCCAATCCATATTTAAGTGGAGTAAGCACTCAAAAATTCATAATGGAAATTCATATTTCAGTAGAATACCTTCAGAGCAACTCATACTATTTTTTTTTCTTCGAAGAACAGATTGAATCAAATAATTTAAATTAAAAGGCAAAAACCATATAGATTTTACAATGGTAGTTTGACAAATCCAAGAGAAAAATCCAATGTGTAGCAGCAGCTTAGTAGGAAGAAAGTTTAACTAAATCTCTTTGGTAACTCCATTTCTTCTGTGGACTCAGCTGGGTGGGCAATGCTCAATCACAGTTCCCTTCCTTCAGAGAAACATCCTCAGCAGGACAAAGGACCTCCAAATGTGCTTTGAACTACAAAGTTTGGTAATTGAACCCTCATGCATTTTAAATGAGGTATCATACCTGAGGTTAATGTCACATTGAAGTGTTCTTGTTTATTTCTAGTTTTCAGAATAAATTCCAGCAGACGTTTTGCTCTCAGTTTCACTGCCATTTGCCTCATTAGCATAGTCATTAAAAGGAAAGATGAAATAAAGCCTTGACATTTCCATACGTAATTTTAAGTTACTCATCTAAAATACAGTAAGTCAAAAGAGCAGAAGACTTTGCAGATAAAAAAAAAGCAGAAGAAATATATTTATTTAGGACTTACTTCATTAGCATTAATTAAGCTTTTACTTCATTTGCATATGCAAGTGTTCTTGCCAGGAGGGGGTGCCAAGTACCCACAGCACTAATTATGCAAAAAGAAAACACATGGCAAATATTTTACAGAAAGATAAATTACCATGTTTTATAGCAGTTGAACATTACCTTGATAGACCAAACGGTAAATGGAGCTTTCAGCAAGTAATGGCTGTTAAAGCATGTGTTGAGCAAGGTAACTGCCCAAGAACAATCCTGCTAATTCCTCATTTGCTGAAATTAGTCCAGTGCTTATCTGAGTACACAGAAAATAATACAACATAAAGAACTTTGCTGCTGCACTAATTGTCTTATCTAAAACAATCTTTGAAAGCCATTGGGAAAAAAAGGCTAAACTTTTGACAAAAGGCATCTGTAAGGTAATGTCATGTTAATGCAGTCTGAGAGGTATTTGCATTTTTGTGGGGCAGTAGGTATTGGTGGGGGGTTAAAGGAAATTGAAGTCCCAACAGGACAAAAGGATAAAGATCAGATGACTGATCACAGAGCAAAAGGGCAGAGAGTTCTTGAAATGGTACATTTATTAACAGCAATTAAAGCAGATTTTGCTCAGATGTATTTCTGGTTTTTAGTTAGTTTCAATACAAGGTGAGGTCCTGTTTCACTGGGTCTTTTTCATTCTCTATGTAAAACTTTCAGCTTTTAAATCCATTATTTGTGAGTAATGGGGGTTTTTTGTTGGTTTTTTGGAAGATGAGGGCAACTTATAGATTTCTAATATTTAAATTACTTTCTAAAAATTGATAAGAACATCCTGAATCCACAATTCAGCTACAGTCACCAAATTGTTCTTAGTGTATAAAGCCTAATGTGTAATTCGACTCAATGAGGACCTAAATTAAAACAAAGCATTGTAAAAGATCATTTTCAGTCCTACCATTTGATAGTGTTATATTTTGTTGGTAGCATCAGTCTTTGTCAAAGCTTCTAAAAAATGTTTTTCTTTAGTATTTTGGATAGTTTTACTATTTTCTTGATTTCTGTTTGGTTAAAATATGTATTAATTTGTGCATAGACATTCATCTGTAAGTTAACAGATCATTATTTACATTGATCCATCCAAATATGTAACTCAAACTCCTCTCAGAATCACTTAATATATCAAGCTGAGCTTACTGCAATAAATAACAGAAAACATCTATTGTAAATACAAAGGCAAAGTGATTTGCATGGATGTATGTTCATAGAATACAGTCAAAGAAGGTATTTTATACAACATAAACAACATGTACCACCACCAAGGCAGAAAAAAACCCCTATGTATAACTTTTGAGAAAAAGCTATTTCAAACTGAACAGCTTCTAACCACGCTTCACTGGGAGCTAGTTGAAGTAGCCCACTCACTAATTGGTCAGAACTATTTGTACGACAAGGAGCACTGCAGAAGAACACAAGAGTGTTAATAGATACAAATACAATGCCGCAAACACTGGAGGCATCTCCAGCCTGAACTGTGATATCCAGGCTCCTATTGCAATACATCCCCACAGACAGATACAGAGCTGTCTCCTCTGTGTCAGATACAAGCCAGGTCCAGCACAAACACATGACAACCTTTGCTCCAAACTGCTGGAGAAGATAAGGCTCAAGAAGGGAAAACTCTGGAAAAAAACCTGGGTATTTCAACAACAGAGACCCTTTAAAAACCTCAAAGCATTCTCCTTCTCAGTAAAGCCTTCCCACCAGGTATGGGATAGCTCTTTCTCAGACACAAGCAGTGAGGTCTTTAATCAATAAACTGGAGGCAGAAAAATGCTGATGAAAAAAATTACATCTCTAGTTGGGTTTGCCTTTCCTGGAATTACTTTGATGTTGCAGTGATGGATTCTATGGAGGTGAGATAAAGAGATAATCAACTAATGACTTGCACAACTTCAATCAAACATGAGTAACGTTTGGCAAACAGATGAACAGCTCCCTAACATACTACAACACAGAAATGGTATTTTAGATCTGGCATAGTTCTAACACAGTTAAAAGGCAGCATTTTAAAGAGTGTGACCTTGAAAAAAGTTCCCATTTTAAGAACTATGTGACCTTAAGATACATTAATTCATTAGATAAAAGTTTCTTCTCCCCAGTGGCAAACATTTTCAATTTCACCACCAAAATGTCATGAGTCAAGCAGCAGATGTTTCTCTGAGCTTTCCTCTTAATCACTACAAAACCTTCTACTCTAGGTAAATAGCAAGGAACTGAAATAACTTGCAACCACTGTGGTAGCTGGCAAACAATGGTACTGTGGCTCAGTCACCTGGCATCTGACAGAAAACTTACTCTGTTCTTCATAGCCACATGGGGTATGTTCTGGGGCCCATCAGACAGCCCCAGAAATTATCCCTAACAGTAAACTTAAACTGATGCATGCTTTCCACAAGGATGTAAAATACTGCAGACACTTGATTTCACTGCAGCCATATTCCATCTATGCAACAAGCAGTTTGTGGCTTCATACATATTTTCCTTCCTGTTGTTTTTTTTTCCTTCAAATCCTTACATTATCTGTTTGAACATCTTGTCAATTCCTCCTCATTGGAACACTTTAAGATAACCATGTAGGCTGCACTGTTACTTAGATCTGCAGAACTGTGAACTGGAAACATCTTATTTTACACTACAGCCTATTGAAAACAGTTGATCCAAGTCCATGTGTTATCCCCCTATAATTTGGATTTAATCCAGGACTTTACAAATAGCTATAGTGTAAAGTTGGGATCTCTGGCTCAGTCAGACATACCTGCACCTCATGTTTCACATTTTGTGCTACTTTTGCTGACCAGTCCTGTCTATAGTTTTGCTATTCATTTCTGCACCACAGATGAAGGGGGACACTCCTCCTCACTTCAGAGAACTACATACACTCTATCTCTGTGATGGCACACAGCATATGTCATGGGTCCTTCTACATCAAATTTTTGTATATAAAATTAACCTCTTCTCCAACTGTTCTCCGCTTGTTCTTCAGTTACAAAGAATGGCTCTTGGAGATTATTACCCAGGTTAATACACTATGATTATTTTATTTAGAGTAAGTATTTCATTGCTTGTTTTACTCATGAATTATCACTATTTCCACAGAAAAGAGATTTAAGATTTGTTCAGGAAGGTAAACCACTCATAGTGTGTTTGGCAGCACAGGTCTATGAGACTGCAGCTTTGTTTGCACCCAGGTACATTCCATTGATAGCTACTGACAGATTTTCATCATTGGATCTCTCCCTTTATGCCTTCCCCTGTGTCCTGTTTCACTGCTGTTTGCCTCCTGTACTATTTTACTAAAACCCACTAATCCAGTGTTTGTTCCAGTGACAAATTTTATAACAGAACCATTGTGACCATGGGTCCTCAGCCACACGCCTTTCCTCTGCCTAACCTGTTCTGCTGGACTGAACTCTCTGTCCTGCTTCTGCTCGAGGCAGATGTTCCTTTGGACAGCAGCAACAACCATTACTCACAACAGTCTTTATTCATTCATGCTCCTTCGACATTTTTGGCTTGCTGCTGAAGTGGGAGGGCAATGCAGCAAGGCACTTCTGTCACTTTGGAAACCTCCTCCTGCCACATGAAGAGCTTCAAGAGGACATCCTTCTAACTGGCATTCCTAAAGTCACCTTCAGTGGACTGTTCCTGCAGGTGTACATCTCTATGGCAACACCCAGAGTGCCATTCAGAGTGCACAGAAGATTTTGTGTTCAAAGTTATTATTTCCTAATTCTGCAGTCCATATGGCACCATAAAACCCACAGTAGAGCAGATATTTTTAAAGCATGACATTAACTTTACTAGGGACATTAACAAAGATGAGTAATGTTATCCTCGCTCAAGTATGAATTATGCCAATGTTTTCAAATTTGGATGATAGGTTGACCACCTATTTTTTTGCAGTTCTGAGATGTAATAGGAGTCCACCTGTGCCTGTATCTGAAAGGATCCATACATATTTTCAGAATAACATTTTAAGCAAAACCACATAAAGACAGCATTATTCTGACTTATTTTTCTGAGGTTTATGATTGGTAAATCTGACCCTGTTCCTATGAGACATCTCACAAAAAGAAAAAAATATTTTCTCAGTAATCACTGCATTTCATTTTAGTTCTACTTCAGATTACCGATTTTCTGATCAGTACAGACAAATGTGCAGATCCTCTGTCCAGTACAGAGGAATATTACAAACTGAAATTTAATTAAAGTATTTCTTAAATCTGTTCAATTTTGCAAATGCTTCTCCTTTCTACTACAACCTACATGGTTTGCCACATTCCATAATGCTGCCTGGTAAATAACCTATGTATTTATTTCCACTAATCCTGTTGCCAAGGTCTCATTATTAATAAATTAATGTGGTTAATTATTAAAACATACCAAGCATGTTCCAATTACTTTTTCTCACCTGCCTCCACTTCCTTAATGCAAAACATTCCAACCAGAAACATTTTTTACTTTCCAATCATCTTGATGAATGATATAAAGCAACAGGGTACATTCTCTAGACATTCAGCTTACAGCCTCTCTGCATGAGCAAGCTGGATGTGCAAGGAGGCCCTGGGATCATGCCTGGGGGCATTAATGAGCTTATTAGAACACTGTAACAAGGATTATCTGAATTTCTTATGCAGAACTGAAGATTTAATCAGTCTCTTGCCTTCAACTACTAACACAGGTCAGCTTAAAATCATTGCTGTTCTAAATCCCCAATTTTTTTCTTCTTATATTGACTTTGGTTATGATGACCATGGATGATTAATGTTCATTAAAAATGGTAAAACTTCTGGAAAAAAATTATACATGAAACATGGCACCTCGTTTAATTATTACAAATTCAATGCAGCACAGCTGACCTTGGCAGTAATTTTCATACTGAAATGAAAACATCACTTTTCATGAGTCCATCACATCACATTTGGATGGTAAGCTTTTGCTTTTGCCCACAGTTTTCATTGATATTGCACTTAAAAGAAAACTGCCTTTCACCTTTAATGTTCCTTCCCACACATCAGTAGCCATAAAGATGGTTATCCTGAAAATCACCTGAGTGCATATTTAATTGAAGGTGTGATTCTTTCAACAACTGTACCATTTGCTTATTGGGGTCAGCCTGGAAAAACATGTTTTTAATAAAAATAAACAAACAAATAGAGTCCTCCTAAAAGCTGTAATAGGAACACACTAGTATGGTGCAGAAATACATGACAACTTATTTTAAAGCTTTCAGTTTTGTTTTTACCTCAGTCTGTCTGAAGTCCATACATTTTTAATGACTGTGCTTACCAGTTGCTGTCCATGAACACCCCAGGCTGCATACTGTAATACTGAATCCTCTACTTCTGGAGGGTTTAACTCCCAAACTTCCCTTGAAAAAAGGGAAACATTTTTACTTGAACACACTGGCATCACCTCATGCATAGAGCCCCTGACAGTGGTATGGAAAAAACAAGGTGACCTACCTTGTGTGGATGTTATAAATCACATATGAAGCTGTATAAGAATAATGAAAAACCTGTTAAAAAAAAGAAAAAAATAATTACAAGACAAAATACAGGATTAAATACAGACTACCATGAGGGCAGTCAGACTCTTCAACCCCTGTAAACACTGACACTTTTATTACTGAAAGAAGGTTTTACTGAATTAATTATAACCAATAGACCTGAACCAGGTTTTGAAAGCTGTAGGAAGCACACACATACTCACCTGTTAATTTAACCAGCCACTGTAACAGTACAACTGCACAGAAAATGTCCCAATTAGAAAAATCTGCATTCCCATTTAAAAAAACACAACATAAAAACAACCTCCCCCCCAAAAAAAAATACCCAAACCAAAAACCCCACTGAGAATATACATTAGGGGAAAAAAACCACTTTTTTCTACATCAAGCTGTGTCAAAAATAATTACACAGGCATCACAGTTACTGTACTTGAAATGCAGACCAATACAGGCTCATATGGTATTTTTCTGACCACCTGCTATGAACAGCCTGAAGGACCTCACAGGTATGGCTCACAGAACAGAGAACCTCTGTACTTAGTGGGGCTCTGTTTGCTGTGGCTTTCATTAAATACATTTTGGTTTGATTTTGGGAGACTTCTTCCTTTGCTTTTCAGGGGAAGTCTGTAGAAGGTTTTTTGCCATTTTGGGTAAAAGAAAGAACTATTTTTCAGTAAAGTTTTCTCATTCAAAGCAAGTTACCAGTGACTTCCAAACCTGTAGTATTCTCCAAACAGAAAAGACGACCACTTATAGTGTGTAATGTGTTGGACCATCACACCAAAGGGCTCAAATCAAAGCAAACAATTACACATTCTCTCCAGTCAAACATTACTCTATACCCATAGTGAATAACACACATTTTGCTCTCTTCCAGGATTGAGTGATTGGTTTTCACCTAGCTCATGTTTTGCCTCTATGTCTTGTATTATGAAAGTATCATAATTCCATAGTATTAGTTTTAATATGATTTGAAATTGCTTCATGGTCTTGGAATATGAAATATATTTGACACTAATTATTACTGAACTAAGCAAAAATTTTTTTAATGGAAACTTCTGTCAGAAAAAAATGTTAGATTACATCCACTAGGCCTACGGCAGCTTCATGTCTACAGTTACAGCATCTCTGTTTGGCATGTGGAGGATTTCTTTCTGGACAGGCTAATCCCATTTAGATGGGCACAGCTACAGCTGTAAAGCCAAAATCTTGACATACCTACGTGTGTTGGGAGCTCTTCAGGGAAAATTTTCTGCTCTGGGAACCTTTTAGTGTCTCCTTCAAAGAGAACAGGCAAAGGGGGATCCTACATGGACAGAGCCGTTGGAATTTGCCACTATGGCACATGAGAGGGTTTCAGAGGTTGTTATTTTCCCTGGAGGCCATTCAATAACAGAGCCATGTGAAACATCCTTCTACTGACTCCCTTCTTATTATTAGTTCCCTGCCAACAAATTCCAAGAATTCAGCATGCCCTAAATCTTTGCTGGCTGATACAGCAAGAATCCCACAAAGGTTTCTAAGATTAGTAACCCTACTTTGTGCAACAGCTGAATACCCCTTCTATAAAATTTCCCTTTGGGACAAAAATAATTTCCATTTTCCAAGTCTATTGTGTTTATCATCAGAACTGTTGCTTCAGTAAGAATCATACATATATTAATAAGTATGCCCCAAACATTGTTATATTTTATATTACAGCTTAAGAGAAACTGTTTTGTCATGTAAGGTACCAGCCTCTTCTGAGAAGTAGAGAAAAATGATTAAATCATGGTGGTTTCTGCACAGGGTGTGCACTGCCAGAGATTACCCAGAGGGGCACTTGCCAGCAGCCAGTTACAAAGAAGAGAAATGGGTTTCTTGCCCTTGTGGGAAAAGGGAAAATTGTATCAAAGATAATGTGTGGAGGCTTGATAAATATTTTGAATAGGAATATTTTAAAAGTAAATTATTAGACAGAATATATTTCAACAAGAAATGCTAAACTAATAAGTCATTCTGGCAGCTTAAACAGAAAATATACTGTAACAACAAGAACAACACTTCATATATCATGTGGAAACTCTGCTCCTGCCTTGTGTAACATTTCTGTCTAAACATTTATGCAGAAACATTAATATCTGTTGAAAAAAAGTGGAAAGAGCTCCACTTCTAGTGGAGACCAACACTCCAGTAAGGTCACTTTCAGACAGGATGCTGACATTTTTTCTCGATTTACTCACATTAGTGTTAGTTCTTATCAGGAACACCATGCATAAATTACAAATACCAAGCTTCCTAATTCATCCTGCTTGCAAGAGCCAAACACTGAAACACAATCACTGTCAACATGAAATCAACAAAAAAGGATGTAGAAAATATTTCTTTTCCTAGTCTGGCTCTCATAGAAAGTGCTCAGGAAGCTCTTGTAATTTTGTACAAAGGCTCAACCTGCTTGGATTCCTCTTGCACAAAGCTGGGACACAGCCCTTCCCCAACACCATCACACGTCTGGCACCACAGGGAGGAGCAGCAGGAACCCTCTCAACACCAGGATCACACCTCCCACACAGCCACCAGTTGTGTCCTCTGTGGAAGAGGCTTGGGCAATTTGGGGAATTATGCCCTGCAACTTCTGAACTGTAGGATGTGCAATAAGCAGAAAAAACCACCAACCTGGTAATTTATTACAATAACCAGACAAAAGCTCAGGCAGCACTGACCCCTCTCCCAGTGAATTTACAGTGAAGGCTGCCTAGTCAGTGCAAGTCAAACCCAAAGTGCAACCATTGATATTCCAAAATCTTTTCAGACATTCCTTGTACTCCACACCTTCTAACTGAGGTCCTATCAAAAGACTGAATGAAGATTAATATTTAAACATGGACATTGAATTGCTCCAACTGACCAAAATAAGAGATGTGAAACTGAGGAAAAGGGTTTGGTTGTAGTGAAAATTACTCATCTTCTACAGACAGAGTGAATCAGTTAATGACTATGGACACACAAAACATCTGTAAGAAAAAAAGTAATGTAGGAGAGAAAAGTCTTTTAAAATATTAAATTAATTACAGCAATTTCTGCAGCAATTTCTGTCATATCAGCTGAGGAAAACAAAAAGAGGAAAATGGTCTGGTATAATTTATTAAAATAATTATAGATGTTAAGGTTGGGTACTGTAAGGAGCCTTAACTTCAGATGTGGCATGTATGCTTGCTAGGGTTCAGGCCTTTCTGGCAAGTAAATAACTTGCCTGCTTCTATTATGATAAGCTGGAAAATATTCCCTGCAATGTTAAGAACTGTGAAAATGGCTTTTTAGATCAGACAGACAGTATACCTCCCCCTCAGTACAATTTATTTAATTTTTCTTTTGCCACAGAATGCAGTCAGTAACAACCATTGCATATTAAATATTTCTTCTGAATTCATTCTTTTTAAGTGATGACAAGCTTTCATCTTGTGCTGCTCAACACTGAAAAAGTTAGATGCATTTGTGTATGAAAAAAACGAAATTACAGAACTCCATTACAAAGGACCTAAAAGAAAAAGGTGCCAAAAGTATTTCAAGACAAATTGCTCCAGTCAAAATGTATTGAAATAACAATCTATTACTCAGCTAACAGCCAACAATAAAAAACACACTTATCAATCACAATCTGAACTTTTAGATGACACATTTAGATGAAGGTGTGATTCTTTCAACAGTTTAGTTCTGGAGTTTCATGTGTCCTTTATTCTCTACCTTTCAAGGAATTATTTTTTCTTTCTGTGGTTCTAAAATTGAAATAATTCCATGGAACTCAGTGCATAGCCCAACAAGATGCAAGAAAACTGCCTTACACACTCTGCCAAACACACTCCATTAATTCTGCAAAACGTTCCAGAAAAGATCCAGTTCACTGTCCCTGGGTAATTTGGAAAACATTTCTCAGCAGAATAGTGTTTTTGCTAAAAAGTTGCCAAGAAAAGCTCAGTAGCAGTATTTTTATGGTGTGATGAGAGCTCTCAGCTCCAGGGAAATGGAAGAGAGCTGATGACATTAGAATCTCGCAGTGCTATAATCCCAAAATGCTTGGGCATGCCAAACACCTTGATGCATCCTTTATCCATTTCCTGTATTATAAACCAATTACATTCTTTCATGTGTTATTTATTTAGAGCAGTAATGACACCTTCTTGCTGGCACAGCTTTTTGCAAGGTAGTGGAGTGTCTGTCCTGTATTTTTGTTTTCACCCAAACAGACACCTGCAATCTGAACTCCTCACTGCAGCTCTCAGTGCTGCTACACTCTGTAAATTCCCCTTTCAGGTTCCAATAAGGCATCTCACAGGGCATTAAAGCACTCAGTCTGTGCAAGAACTATAAAAGTTGAGAGGATATGAAATACATTGAAAATTTCAGCACCTGCAGTAATACTTTCAGTTATTCCAAAGCATAACAGCCAAATGGTGTCCAGGTCTTGCACACAGCATGGATATCCATCTATTTGTATTGAACATAGCAAATAGAACACACTATTTAAAAGCCATACCCTTCCCATTAGTGAAAAAAAAGGTAGCAGAGACTCATTAAATAACTGAAATTGCAGTGTTTGCCATCATTCCCATCCCACTTATCTCCAAACACATACCCTGATTTGAAAAGAACGGCAGTTTCTCAGATAAGGTTCAAAACCATGCAGATCTTTCTGATTCAAGAGTGAGATATCAGATCTTTTATGGGTTAATTTACACTTCTGATCCCATGAAAAATAAAATCTAGTATTTTATGAGACTACTAATGTGAATGAAAAATGACTATATTCTTGTTCTGTGAGTTAAAGAATTTAATCAGTTTTGGACACAAAATAATCAACCATAGCTGGGTAAAGTCTAAACTCCTGCAATATATGGATGCCTCTCAAACAGTATTACTCATAAAAAAAGAAAGATCAAAAAACTGCTTTTATTGCTTCACAGGTACAAGTTAATTATTAGGAAGTTCAAAGCTATGAGAGAACCTGACCTGGAAAAGGTTTTCTGTGCCTGAAACCTTTTCTATTTTTTCCAGTTACATCAGTTGGCCTAATAAAAGATATTACCTCTTCCCACAAATCTTGTTTCACTTATCCCTTCAGGCCACCATATCTGTAACAACAATGTTAGGGAGAAACAAATATTCCTAAGCCCAGCTGAAAAAAAGGGACTACCTGAAACTAAAAGTGATCCTTCAAAATGAACAACCTGCATTACAGTGCATGTCACAAAATGCATGTGAACCCAGAAATCAGGGGGCAGGACACAGTGAAGCAGGGAGGAAAACAGGAATACAGCTTGCCAAGGACACTTCACTTCTCCATTCACCCGTGGCCCTTCTCACTTTTGAAGATCTTTCATAATCCATCAGTAAAATGGTCTGGCACATCTCCAAACTGCCCCAGTGGGTGCCAGCCACAGGAGCTGCTGGCTGCCGTGCACAGTGTGAAAAACAGCACCACGACTGGGATTCTGCCTTTATCCTGTTTTCTACAGTTGAATTAAGCATTTGAAGAATTACTGAAAAATCTACTTATGCTGAAAAGTGAAGCACAAAGCCTTTGCTGTGGTAAAGTGATTAGAAGGCCAAGCAAAAGGTAACTCATCATTCATCTGCCATTCATGCAATGAAGTACCCACACACAATGACAAACAGAATCTCATTCAAGAACTCAAATCTCTAAGAAACCTCCACTAAAGGCTGGAAAATACAATTCAGAAAAAGAAATGTAAACATATATTGCTTCCTATTTTGCCTTTAGGGTACAAGTATCTTGGAAGAAAAATGGAATATCCAGAACATGCCACGAGTACAAATATTGAGAAAGGACCAGATACAGAGTGGAGAGAATCTGAGGGGACACAATAAGCCACAGGATGGTTATGGAGATCTTTTGAAGAGATTTCTGATATAAATACAGTGTGCTTGTGGCCAGAAAAAATAACTGTATCATATGTTTTCAGTAAGTTAACATATATTCAAGTTCATCCACCATACAAAAAACACAGCCTATATAAATTATACTAAAATATACAAATTCTATGTCTATTATTTATATAAACTATGCAAATAATTATGGAAATTATTTTTCCTGTAGTTAGTGATATTTTACTATCAAGTTTGCTCAGAGAACACTGGTGTAATTCAGATTTCCAGCAATGAAAATGAGAAAAGGTCTTCAGCAGGTCTTTAATGTCATGTACAAGCTCCTTATTCTGGTACACATCTGGAGAACACAAGATTATTTGTGGCCAAACTTCCTCCATTGTGGAAAGAGTGGTGAAAGTAAATGAGTTACAGTGGAAAGGGGCACTCTCTGCTTGATTCCATCAGGATTCCAGGCAGCAACTTCTTGCTCTCCAAAAAACCAGATTAACATTCACTCAACCAACTCCTATTCCTCATCTCCTTTTTATGAGCTTTTAGACACGGGACCTTGCTGGGACTGCAGTGCAAAAAGAATGGAATCAGTATCTAATGTGCTGATCACAAAACAATAAAGAAGATATATTCCTTTCTTATCTTTGTATTGCAAGATGTTCAGCACCCCGTTAGTAAAACCTGTGAGGGAGTTAATAAGATTAAATTAGGAGCAGCATGACTACTGCCAAAGGCAAAGCACAGCTGCTGGATGAAACTTCCATCCATTTTGCAATTTATGTGCTAAATAAATTAATAATGTTAATGGTATCAACAACATTATGATGAAATCCAAATTTCTCTAAAATTCTGTAATCATTCACTTCAAATGTTCCCCCTTTGCCTTTCCACTCTGACTCCATGAGTTCTCCAGCATGGGCACTGCTGCTAAATGGGATTGAACATGGCACAGCCATGGTTGGGTTTCAAATAATTGGTTCCTTGGGTGTGTAAGAGGTGAGGAGAGAGCTCTGCAGCACTGAAGTCTGAGCCACAGAGGGACATGAAACCACTGGATAACACCTGTGCTATTAGCGAAGAGTTTGAAAAACCACACTCCGTACCAATCAGTGATGGCCTCTGCACGTTCATTAAAATATTGATTAAAGACTGGAATTCTGCTGGTTTCATGCCATGGCAAGAGACAGAGTGAGGGCTCAGACTGTGCATTGACACCAAAGCTCAGCCCACTTTGGGCTACACCCCAGAAATGCTTCACACCACGCACGTGGCACCTTTTGCTCTTGGAGCTCTAGTATTTAACTGGTATTTTCCTGGTGTTAGATTCAGTAAGTTAAGCCAAATGAGTTAATGACGGATTTCATATTGATTATATCTGGGATAGAGAGAGCAATGGGGATTTCTCATTTTAAATAGTATGACACAACTTGTTCTTCAACTGGTTTCAGAGCAAACTCAGCACAATCAACTCAAGAGTCTGCAATACTGAGATGATGAACTGACACCCATATGTAAATCCTATTATTTCCACCCAATTCTGGAAGTAAAAATAAAATAGAGGTAAATTTTGCCACTACTGATGTCCAAATCTTTATACAGTCTTGCACAATTTTGGCTCTTTTTGTGAAATATCTGGTTTCTGAAAACTCTGTATATAATTGCAGAGTTAATTTCAGATAGCACTTGATGCATTTGAGCACTGAAATTATATGACAAGGTTATAACTTTGAAAAGCATCATATTTATTTTCTTCAATCAGCATTGATTATTTCTCATGATTGAGAAGAACCACTGCATCTCATTGGTAGTTATTTATGGTTAACATTAATACTTTGGGGTATGAAATATTGCCAGCCATAACAACTATATGCTGCCAAACCAAAATAAATATAAAGGCAAGACAATCTGAGACATGCAATTTATCTGTAAGAAAAAAGGCTGTCAAGGAAGCCTAAACAAAAATGCACCTCTAGAAAATCTGTTAGAGCCTCAACTGTTCACACAGAATTTTTCAGCAAGATTAATTATCTCAAGAAAAAGACATCCACTGCAGAATGTAAATTAAATCACAATCAATTAAACTTAGTTCATATAACCAAGAGTAATGTGATACAAACCACAGTTCAGAATAAATGCAGAAACTTCTTTTTCTTCTCCTACATCAACAGCTGATAGACCATCATTTGGATATGCAACTCAATCAGTTTTGAATATATAATAACTTCAGACGAGTGAATTATTCAAGAAAGAATGCTATGCATTGCCACTTCTCAAAGCCTCACATATCACTGTCATTTGAAATTCTATTAGTTACACTACCACGTAAAATATGTTTCTTGAGTCTTGTATGAGATGACTTATGACAAAAATTTATATGGGTTTCTTTTCTGGCTTATTCACCTGCAGCATTAAAAACCAGGAATGACTGCACTGAAATCATTGTTACATGACAGTGAAACTGGTAAATCTCAAGCCTCAAGCATAATATGTGCTTTTTTTTTGTATTGATACACAGGTACATCCACATCCTTGTCAAGCTTATGCTCACACTCATATTCAGTGTGATCAAAATTTGGACTTTATAAGTATTTGGGGATTTATAGAAACTTCCCTTTTCCTGAACTGATTTGCTGACAGCTTTAGAGTGTGCATGTGTATTTTGATCTGGACAAGCATAAGGGGAAACAGATACAAATTCTGACAGCACAACCAGAACTTAATCTCCATGGAAATAGGAGGCTGGTGAGGGTGCTTGCCTCTGGTCAATGCAGCTGAGAATCAAAACCTGTCTTAGAAAAATATTCTTTTAAATGCTTTAATATGCCTGACACCTTAGACAGTCTGATCTCTTTACAAGGTCCTATGGATTACTCATATCCCACACAAAAGGCATCATCTACAGAGAATTTGGATTGAGTTTCTCCACACATACTGAAAATTGTTAACTGAAACCAAAATGTTTTAAAACACTGATTCTTAAAGGCAAAGCTTCATCAAGTGTTCTCAGAGTGTTCTGAGATGGCTTAATTGCTCTTTGAGATACTGTGGAAGAAAGAAACAAGTCAAGGCCTGGTTTTATTTTTAGTTTTTCCATGGTGAGTCACAAATTGTATTTATTCAAACAGATTGCTAAAGAGAAAATTTCCAAATGCAGAAAAAAACACCACCTTGTTTTGAAGAGACATACTTCTACATGTTGTGATATTTACAAAAATATGTGTAAACTGATTCATGTGAAATATGATGCAAAAACCAAAAAAGTTAAAAAAACATTGAGAAAATATTTTATATATTAACATTCCATATAAATGAAATGTCCAGGTTCTGAGCACACAGCTAAGCAGAACTGAAATCATAAGGATACAAAAGGAAATCAAAGCATGTGATGAGTCAATTTTGAAGTAAAGACTATAGTCTCAATATCTCTCTTTCTTCTCCAGACAATCTGAGTCACTCGGGCTGTACTTAACAAGCAGATACCGGATGCTCATCTGCTGTTTGCTTACAAATTGCATGAGGAGATGAAAAGATCCTGTGGAGCTGGAGAAAGGTGAAGCAATGAGATAAATGGCCTGAGGGTCTGAAGAAATGGAAAGGGGAAATGGAAAAGAAAACTGGGCTGAGGGAAGCAGATGGCTAAACCAGCAAGCATGCAAGATGAAAGAAGGAAGACAAAAAGACAGGGCTAAAAATATCAGGATGGGAAAGAAGAGACATAAAAAGAAAGAACAAATCCAGAACAAAACAGAGCTGAGACCCTTAAAGGGCTGGAAATGAAGAGGCTCAGATGAAAGGAGAACAGGCAGCAGGGAGGGAAGGCAGCAAGCAGACAGGCAGTGTGTGGGCATGGTGGCTGGAACACAGGCTCAGGGAACTGAGGAATGCATCCAGGCAGAACACACTGGCACCTAGAGCCTTTCTCTTCTGGAGGATCAAGGACATGAATGAAAAGCTGTTTTCTAAGCAATCTGACAGTTCAGTACCTGTACATGAACTATCTGCCTTTCACTGCCTTGATTACTATCAACAATAATTGCTTAGGGTGGATATGACACATGGAACAGCAGGAAGGCACCTGGGTGTTTCTTGGGTTAAGTCATCCTCTCTCCTAATCTCCCACTGTGACATCAAGACACCCTTAATAGTAGCTCTGGGTGTTGGAGAGTCGAGGGATCTTTGTATACTACTAGCAATAAATTCCTTATTTAGCCTTTTATAGAATTTCCATGATAAAATGACTGTTTGTTTCTCAGTATTTATCTGCCTGTAGGTTGAGCTATGAACAGCTTTCACAACTACTTTTGAAATCCATGTGTTTAAAGTGCTCTTGTACTGCAATCAACTTTTATGATTCCAGGCAACCAACATGGCCAGGACTCCATCCCTCCAAGTCATTCTCTGGAAACCCTGTTTAAACTCTTCAAATAATCTGAACACTGCAATTTAGACTTCTCCCCTTCTTACATCAGTTCTGCACTGCAGTGTGAACTCCAGTATCTTCATGTTTTAAATAGAGCATGAAAAGAAAATCTTTTCCATAGGAGTAAGTTCAGCAAGTATCACTACAGCTAAATTTGGTCATTAAACTTCCTTTTCGGTCATGCCCTATTCATCTCCCACATCTCCATGATTTCTTTGGCGCTGCTGGCCCTGCTAGCAAGCTTACACTGTTCCCCTTCTGTTCCACTACCCTGCTACAAAACCGAGCAAAATATCACCTCCAGGTGCAGTTCCCAACAATGGAGCTCACAGCCAGTTATCCTCTCCAGCACTTCCCATTAGCAAGCCATGATGCTGCTTGCAGCCAACTAGGTCTATCTTCACTAATTTTCTCTTATTGTGCCACATTTCTGTACTGGTCTCTGTTGTGGCCATTTTATGATATTACAGTCCCTTTGATGGTGGTATCATGAAGTAGAGTCCTGTAGCAAGTAAAAGACCTCTTCATGATGAAGTGATTAAAAGGTCACGATAAGAGAGCTATTCATTTAGTACAAGGGAGTACTTCGTGGTGATCTCAAAGAAGCTGTAACAAAGTGATGAATACCTCACACCAAACTCATCTCTCCAGGAAACATCTAATCTGGTGCTATATTTGCAGATAATAAATAGAATGATAAAGGCTAAATTTGTGCAGGTGGTTGACTGCCTTCACTGGAACATTAATTTATTGCCTAAGACCCCACGCTAAACCTTTCATGCTCAAATACCCAAAAAGACTTGTCCTTACTTAAAAAGAGCATAAAAATTGGATAATAATGGGGCATATCTTAATATTTCTCTAAAAATTGGACTCAACCATTTGATCTGTTAGGTCTGTCACACTATCTGTGCTCCTCATAGCCTGAGATGGAAGCTTGGTTTAAAGAGTGATGTGCAACAAAGACAGCTTAAAACATTTCTCTGGGACAGTTACATAAAGGTCTAGTCTTTTCCACCTACTTCAAGGTATTTCAATTCTATGTCTGTATTTTAAAAGACCTTTCTTTCATTCTATCTGTACCAAAGTAACTGCTAACTCTCATTTACAGAAATCCACTTATCCAACCCTCCTTTCAGCACTGTTGAGAAATGCCAACACCAGCAGATTTGTCTGCTTTCCCAACTGTCCTGTTGGCCTAGTCAGAGGCAGTCACACAACCTTTTTTGTGATCAAGGAGCCAGGAATGGGGCCAAAGTGAGAAAGACGGGATGGCTTCCTCATGCATAATGCAGGTGGGAGAGACCCCTGCCATGCAATGCATGAGAAAAGGACTGTGAGACAGGATGGTTAAAATATTTGAAAAACACACAGCCTGTTTTTATCTTTGGACATTTGCCCTGGAATAAAGTTTTCCACCACAGGATTAACGAATTACTTCTTAAGAGTCAAACAGAGCCAACCATCCCCATTGATATCCACTGGCATGGTGGATTCAATTATGCTGTACAGAGGTGTTTCAAGTGAATGAAAACTCTGCCTTAGCATTTTTGAAGCAATGACCTGGGTCAGGCTGACCATTTCCCTTCAGGCTAAGTAATTTTATGTTAATAGAAAGGCACAGGGGCAGCCTGTGCAGGTACTTGTTTAATGAGAAGCAGCAATTCCAGATTCCAGTGATAAAGGAGCTAGCTTGATACTTCAATACCTTATTTCTGTTTTGTAGGGGGAAGTGACTCATAAAGTGGAGGTGGTTGGGGGGGTTCTTTCCATTTTATTTTTTGAAGAATCTGTGTTCATCCTTCTAATTTGTAGAATGCTCTTACAAAACATTTGTTCTATTTTAAAAATAATTAACTACCACTTTTGTTCTTGACGTTGAATATTTCCCAGAGAACTATTTTGTGCTCTGATTGTACATAATAGCTTGTCATAGAACATATCAACCACTTGTTGAATTGCATCAGATATTATTTCTTATTTAAGAATGGCAAACCCATTCCAGCTTCACTATATCAAGTTAAGGACTCGGCTGGATTTGCTCTTTTTACACCACTGTGTGGGCCACAAGCCAATTTTCAAAACTTCCTGACAGAGCACTTGCACATTTTCTCAGCTTCTATAGTGATCCAAAAGAAAAATCTGTGAGAAAGCTAGTGATTTCACAGAAATAAAAAAAAAAAAGTTAGATAAACAAACCAGACCTTTCTATGCTTTATTACACAGAGCATTCACTTTGCAATGTTTTTATGTTTTTTTCTGGTGAGCAGGCTTAATTTCCAATAGATTTATAATTGTACCTACTAAGCTGAACATGACAGTGATGTCATCTTCAGAGGGATGTTTTTATTTTGATAAAGTTTGCTCCAGTGAATAAAACTTTTTTTTTTTTAAAAAAAGCTCTGCCTATGAATTTTGTGCAAGGAAAATACTCTTGACAGAAGGAATCATTTATTAGGAAAATCTAGATATTGATAAAAGCAGATTACTGTCCATCATGCTGACCACTCCCACCTTTAATATGGATGTATCTGAAAAAAGGTGGCTAGAAGAATACATCTATGATGAAAATCTTTTTATTGATCTCTGTAAACTTTGTTTAGTTCATTAATATGCGATTTGTATCCAGGAACAACTAAGTAGTCACATTAAATATGCACTGCTGTTAATCTGACATACATGCTCACAATATGCCAAATATATATATATACACACACACATATACATATATATAAGCAAAAATCAAACTGCAGACTTTCAGTTCTTTGCACTATGAAACCCTACAGAATTCTTTGTTCATGGAGATGAGTCAAGCAGTGACCAGCCCATGAGTGTAGGCTATAAACTCAGCAGATTATTCTAGGCTGTAGCCTTCTTGCAGGAACAACAACACCAAGCTTGTCTTGTGGCCATATTTGACATAATTTTAGTGCTTTCTCTGCAAAAAAAAAAAGTGGGGAATAGAATCCTAAGCTTTCTAAAGATGGATGCATTTAAGTGTCAGATGAAGTCAGTGAGATACTGATAAGTCAATGAGATGCACAGTTCCAGCATGATTCTATAAAACATCTCTGGTGCTGCATCTTTAGGCACTCAAATACCTCCATAAATGTGACACATAAAACCACAGAAATTGTTACCACTCCCCTTTCCATGTGCTCTAAAGCCATTCTAATCAAAACAATGAAATTCCAGAGATTTTATATGAAATACCTGATATAAAGTGCTTATATTCTTCTCACATACTCAAGTGGAGCAAATTTCATAATATAACACTTATTTGATATTTAATTCATCTTCTTTGTAATTCAGTGTGCAGAATAAAATGATTAAACCTAAAATGATTATGTACATAATGAGTAAAAACAGATCAATTATTTTTTAATTTAAGCAAGTGGGAGTTATAAAATTGTTTAAGCTCCTTTAATATGAGGAACTACCTAGTCAAATTCACATTTGTGTTCTTTTAAAAATAATATTGACTCGAATCAAATTGAGTTGCTTAGATTTTTAACTAAGCAGTGTCTATTTGATTATAATCCACTGGCCAGATTCTCAATTGCTGTAATGATTCCTCATTTCTGTTCACTACTGCACTATGTCCACTTTGAACATCTAAATCCCCTTTTAAAATATTTTTGTCTTTTGGTTTTTTGGTTTTTGTTTTTTTAAAAAATATGGTTTATTTGTTATAAGAGGTGCACAATAGGCCACATTTTCAAGAGGGAGAACAGCCCTTTGATCTTTATACTGACATCAAGTTCCCTGAAAGCTCCTCTTCCCTTACAGAAAATTATCACCAATTTAGCAAATTCATTACAAGATTTCCTTCACCAATAATGGTGCTGTAGTTTGAATGACTCCTACTCAACACCCTTTAATTAAATTGTACTTGTAAGAACTATAAATTCAATAAGGAAGCTGAGATTAAAAAAAAATACAGAATCATGTATTGATCCAGGATTCTTTCAAGGATACGAACCTTGTCTTAGATTATGAAAGCAGCAAAGCTGTGTAGATCTTGAGGATAGACAGGATTCACAGCTCATCCACCCTCTCAGAGGGTGTAAGTGCTGTCCACACTGGGTTATGTGCCCAAGACTGAGTGGTGTAACTGGTTCAACACTTCCTCAAGATCTGGATCTTCCCTGATTCAATTCAGTAAAAAAAAATTGCATTTTTTGAAATTTGTACAGAGCACAGATATCCTCACAAACACCAAGAGCCATTTCAGGCGTCTATTTCACACATATAGACTGCAGGTTTCCATTAAACAAATAAATGTTTGATAAGGGTCTGTGGAGTGACCTTAACTATGCACCACTCCCATTCCAGCTAATATTAAATGGACACAGACATGTATGGATTACTGGCAAATGCTTTGGGAATGACATTAAATGTGACCCTACAGTCAGTGCTTGTTAAAAAGCTGATCATTCTTTTCTCTTTTTCAGATCATCAGTAAGAGCAATGCACCCCACAAGCACAGCACTACCAAGGTAATACAGGACACATGCAGACCTCTGTAGCCTGCAACTGGTTTATAGGTGGGTGCAAGTTATATGATTAATTGCATATTCATTTAGTGGGTTAGGAATTTATAAGGGTCTATTAAGAACTTCTTAGATATCACTTTTTTTCTCATACCTTTTTTCTTCCTTTTTTTGTCCCAATTGGGTCAGTGGTACCTGACATCTAAGGCACATGTAACTAAATGTTACTGAGCTCTTTCTCTTAGCAGACACTTCTCTATCAGTACTTCAGAAGCAAAGTTAATCAGGCAGCTAATGATCTGCTTCACTCGAAGAAATTCTAACTTCCTCATCATCCATTCCCATTATTAACTGATGAAGCTTCCCACACAAGACTGCTCTCTTTACGTCAGCTCTGGTGGAGCTGATCCAACTGGACTCAAACCTGGGACCCTACCACTACTTGCATTTTCCATTATTCCCAAGCAGGCCCTTTTAATGCTCCACTTCCATTTCTGGCACAGATCCTGGCTGAATGAATCTCTACTAGCCCATCATTAGTTGCAGCATATAACACTGAAATTCCCTGGTCTTCCCCTGCAGCTGATCTTGATGCTTCAAGTTTTAGCTTCTTACTTTTTTCAGATTCTTTGCTACTTTGGTGCATGGGTCTGGGTTTCATATAAGAGGATAGTGAGCTCTCTTCACAGAGCAGGAGACAAAATAATTCCTTCTCTAGCTGGGGACCCAAGGACAAATGATCTGCATCTCAGGCCCAAGAGCATAAACAACATGGACTGAAGAGAGAAAAACAAGAAGGATGGGACTTCATGGGCTGGGGCTGTGGTTGGACAATTAGCTCCAATATGCTAATGGAACAGAACCTATAAAAATGTGAGATCTTATGACCAAGCCCTCT
>JAWWMS010000287.1:8029020-8052701 GCA_035048045.1 Chlorospingus semifuscus | reverse complement strand
ACAGAACCTATAAAAATGTGAGATCTTATGACCAAGCCCTCTTTTGCTCCCATCTTGGAGCCATCCAGCAGAGCCACAACTGTGGCTATGATGCTGCCAGGGTGTGGCCTTTGAAGGCTCTTCAATAAGTATCCTCTTTATTCCCCTTAACTCCACCTAGCCCCTGTTCCAGCTGCTTAAGGCTCCTGGCTGAATGGATCTCCTCTATCCCATCATTAGCTGCAGCATAAAACACTGAAATTCCCTGGCCTTCCCTGCAGCTGATGTGAGCACAGAACTCCTGGAGCAATCCTGGGCTGGTGACTGCAGCTCTGCAGCACAGAGATGAGATAAAGACACTGCAATGCTTTGTACAGCAAGGTTATCTGCTCTGTTCCATGCTGATAATAGCACATTTATTTCTCTAACAACCTTCTCCAGGATATTTAGCACATAGCCAAGAAGTGCATTATATTCCATAAACACACTGTAGGAAATAAAGTGGTTTGGGAGCAGACTGCTCTGTGCACAATATCTTAGCAGCAAGCTACAAAAGTTAACTTGAACTTTCTAACATGACAAATTATTCCATTTCTAATTAAATGAGCAATTAATTCTGAGTATTAAACTGCTGTATGTAAGCTGTAAAAACACCCTTTTTTGAAAAAAAAATCCCAAAACCTGAAACTTGACATTCTTGAGTGGACTTCTCATGTGCAACTTTATTTTAAAAATTTTCACGTACTAAAAAATTATAGCCAGCTAAAACCAAGCTATAACTCTATATTATGTCAATACAGTAAATTATGTATATTATTTTTCAGTAGGAAGAACACCAAAAATTAACAACTTCCATTACAGACTATTAGCTTTAAATTAAGTTTTCCACTTCGGTCTGAAGGCAAACAGTGCCTACTTCATGATCTTCTAAATTACTTCTGTGGGCAATATTTTTACTCCTCTACTCACCTGATTTTACCAATCGTGTGGTTTTCTTCCACAGTATCAGATTTGGCTTAATTTGGAATTCTTTAACATGCTAATGCAAGAGAGCTCAGTGTAATAAAGAAAGAGGAATTTTTCCACCTTGCCTGATAATGCAGAAGAGCTTATCAACATTCTGGTCATACTTAATGCAACCTAAACAGGTTTTGCAATCAATAGGAAAAGGGAATTTGTTAAGTCTCAAAGATGTGCATAAATAGACTTTCTCTGTTATTGGATTATCCCCTGCACTGAAACAGACTGAGCAGGGGACTGCAATACTAAGCAGTGTGGGATTTAGAACCCAAAATATCAATGTCTGATGGAAAGATGGGAGAAAAATCTGACTGAGAACCAGCCTCACCTCAGGACAGAATGAGTTGCGACTAAAGCATAGAGAAGAAATGGGTTTAATCAGGCTACAAAAGCATCCAAATATGGAAATTCTACACACTTTCTAAAAAAAAATTATTTTGGCTTTCTATTCTAAACTATTTTATGGTTTACAAATGTTTGTCTTCATTCCAACAAAAATCTCTCTGGCTACAAATTAATCCATCTAATCCTAATCTCTTACCATAAAGTCATACTAAAAAAATCATCTCACTGTACACAGGAATCTGCTGCATACTTGAAGACTTGTATCTCCAGCCTCCCCGTGCTGATGCTAAGGAAACTCAGTTCTTTCTTGACCTAAATATTCTTTTCAAGGCTTCACTATGTCCTACAAAAAACAAATGATTAAACACTGAAGTGTGAAACTTCTTTTTTTTTTTTTTCCCCTAAAGTGTAGGACATTACTTTTGTGTTTAATTTGTTCCCTGACCCATATCCCCATATATTTTTATACAATACTACTGACTAAAATACACTGCCTATTACATATCTGTTTACTAGATTTATTCCCTAGGAAGTGTAAGATCTTGCAGTTGTAACCATTGAATTCAAACCTGCATATACAAATCACTTCTCCCAATTTTTTTTCATATAGCTTTCAATTCTAATTTTGTTCCTGAGGCTGCTGGTAACCCACTTTGATACCATCTGGTAATTCAAATAGATGTATTCCCTTTTCTATTATCTGAACTATCAAAATGCTGAATATTACTGGTCTCTGGCCAGAGCCCTATGAGATATAAATCCATCTTTTTTGACAGTGAACCATTTATTTGCCAGCATTCACTCCAAGCATAGAACTGCAATCTGCTTTAATTATGATGGTCCCATTCAGACCACATTTCCTCATCTCCCCCTGGTGACACCACCATGGCCACTCACTCCTTATCTACTCACCAGCTTTTCTGTACAATTGCAGAGGAATTAAACTGATTTGTTATGATTTGAACTATACAGATGGATCTTGGCAGTTACCTACTCTTTGTTAAATTCTAGGTATTTTCAAGCAGTTTAACTCCTCTCAAAAAAAAAAAATCAATCTTACTCCATTTCTCCACCAAAATTCCCAATAAAAAAAAAGAAATCCTATTTTTCTTCTTTTGGGGGAAAACCACTCTGTCCTTTCCAGTTTTATGGATCATGTCAATCTTCCATATGTCTTCAGAGATTAAAAATCGTGACAATTACTTTACCTCAGCCACTTCCCTGCAGCAATCTTTATCAGGCCCAGGAGGGCAATTCTAATATTTTCTTTAACGCTCATAAACTAAGCATGTGTCAGGTCAACCAGGTCACAGCTAACCTTGCTTTTGAATGCTGGGGCAGAAGAGACAACATTTTAGCCTTCACTGCTCTAAGTGATTCCTGTTCTCCAACAGACAGAATGACTTTTCCCTTGTTTTTCCTTTCCTTTTTGTTGAAGCACTTTCTAAGGACTCTTGACCTTCACTCAGTCACCCCAGGGGGATAACCCAAGGGGTTGCCTGGTCCTGCATCCCATATGGCTATGCCATAACTACTGACAGAAAACACAAATCAACAGCACATCCCTTGTTGATTTTCTTTTCTCCTGCTTCAGTGAGTGCTGTGGGACGGATGGCCACAGTGCCAGCAGGGGAAGGGAGGTGCTCTCCTGATCCCCCAGCCCATCTGCAGTGCAATTCCTGCTCAGCTTTCACATCTCTGCCTGTGGTGTTTGATTTTCTCTACTTGCTCTCATAATTCTCTTCCTGTACAAAGTTCAGCATAAAGCATCTGTTTCTGGGTTTTTTTTTGATTCATATATTTTCTCCAGACTTTCAGGCAGGCCCAGGCAAGAACAAACAGAGGAGATGATGAATGAAAACAGGCAGAAGTCTGATTTCTAGCTACAGCTTAAGAAAAAAAAAAATTAAAGACAATATATATACAGAAAAAAATAACAAGGAGAAGTAAGAATCAGCTATTGCTCTGCAACTACAAATGCCTCATGCAGGTTAAAGCAACTGTGCTGCATGTTCTGTGGCTCAGCTAAACATCTGTGCATCAAGATTCACATGGACATTACTGAAGTTAACTGCACCATGAGGTAATTTTTTATTAATTTAAACTGAAATCCTATGTGAAAGCAGCATGCCTTTTTCAGAATCATTTTAAGAGCCAGATGCAAACAGAACCTAGGTTTGTGAAGTGGATCATAGGCACTGCAACCCAGTACTGCAGCCCTGAGGGAAAAAAAAATCACTGGTAGCAACTCAATTATTGACTCCTAGAGGTGTCCTTTTAGCATTAAAATTCCTCACACACCAAAAAGAAAAAAAAAAAAGTTTTGAAACAGGTGCTAAATTGCTCTGCTATCACACATAAAATATATCTGATTTCCCCAGCAGCTGAACCCTTGGCTCTGCTGGGCATCCTCAGACCACCCCTCACTGCCCCTGCCCCTGCCATGCCCCAGCAGCCTCGGCTGCCTTGCCCAATGCTGCTCCAGAGGGGTCACCCTGGGGCCAAGGGGGGCTCTCTTCCCAACCCTGGGGCCAAAGGGGGCTCTCTCCCCAACCCTGGGGCCAAGGGGGCTTCTCTTCCCAACCCTGGGGCCAATGGAGGTTCTCTCCTCAACCCTGGGGCTAAGGGGGATTCTTTCCCCAACCGTGGGCCAAGGGAGGTTTTTCCCCAACCCTGTGGCCAAGGGGGGCTCTCTCCCCAACTTTGAGGCCAAGGGGGCTTCTCTCCCCATCCCTGGGGCCAAGGGGGGTTTTTCCCCAACCCTGTGGGCTAAAGGAGGTTCTCTCCCCCACCCTGGGGTCAAGAGAGGTTCTCTCCCCAACCCTGGGCCAAGGGAGGTTTTTCCCCAACGCTGTGGCCAAGGGGGGCTCTCTCCCTCACGCAGGGGCCAACAGAGTTTCTCTCCCCAACCCTGGGTCCAGGGGGCTTCTCTGCCCAACCCTGGGGTAAAAGAAGGTTCTCTCCCCCATCCTGGGGCCGAGGGAGGTTTTTCCCCAACCCTGTGGCTAAAGGAGGTTCTGTCCTCCCCTCCTCCAGCAAACACTCTCTCCCTGCCCACTGAGATTGACCAAATCCTTTGCCAGCCCTCAGCAGAGAAGAAATCAAGTTTGTTCTTGAAGAGGTGTTTTTTGGCATGGTGAATAACACAGTGTTGTATCTCACTGTTAATCAAACATGCAGCATTAATATGTCAGGGCTTTGTGCAGCTCTGACCCTCACAGCTCTGCTTTTGAAGGTTTTTTCCACGTATGGCAAGTAAAGGGAGGGAAAAAAACTCACAGACATTTTTGGATAGAGATATTCTGTCTTGTAAAAAATGTAATGAAGTCAAATTTAAATACATCTAACCTTGGGGTTATACAGTCTGAGTTCTTCTAAATGTGCTATGCTCTGATAATACCTGACATTTAGAGAAGCATATCCCACAGTTATGCAATAAAGTTGATAACTTTCCAGAATTAAATCCACTCCTAGTGTGAATTCTGTAGAAAGAGCTGAAAGGAAAGTCTAGAAAATAATCTAATAGCAGAATAAAGTGTATGAATTTGCCGATATTTCTTTTTTTTTTTTTAATTTACACTGAGACAAGAAAAAATCTACATCTGATTTGAAATTTAAAAAGCCTTCAAACATCAAATGCAAAGCAGAGCCAAGCAAGTACATTGGCTACTTATTCTTCATTATGAGGGACAACCTCATTTCAAACACATGTAAATATTTTACAGAGGTGTAGAAGTTGCTTTATAGAATATTTGCCTGCAGCTACAGCTGGCTGGTAACTGAACACTACTTTACATGCTTAGGAGTGGCAGCCCTTGAACCATTGGTATTTTCATTGACCTTTTTTTCTGTACAGGGGCCTTCCAGCAAAAGGCACGGAATTTACTTTCCCTGATTATTGAGGAAAAGCAGTTCAGCCAATTCTCAGAACAAACCTGGGAAACTCTGCAGCAGCAAGAGACTCCTCAAAGCACCAGCAGCAGCTCTGGCTCCTTGGGTTACCTCAATCCCTGCTAAAAGCCTGACAGCCCATGGCTCTGAGCCTCACAAAATGTAATCCCAAATTTGCCTGGCTGAAGTGAGGAATTCATCCATTCTTTTTCCACAGAGGAGAAAAGGAGCTGTGTTTATCAACCTCTTCTCAAGGAAAGGGTAATGTGGAGAGAGGAGAGCTCCCTACACTCGTGTGTGCATTCACTCATCACACGTCCTGCAGTCCTTCACTGGGTGCAATCTGCTACAGTCTGGGCAGATTGATTTTACTGCAGTCATTTGATTTCTTTTTATAAACTTCCATTGTATTTTAGGCACAAAATTATCTGGTAATAATGATGTAAAAAGTTATAAAAGAGAAAAAAAAAGTAGGAAAACTGAACATGTCTATTTAGTGTTCCATCTTCTCAAAATGATTAGCAAATACAGAGAAATTGGAATTGAAGCTTTATCTCTGATGACACCATACTCACTAAACCAGCCATTGTATCAAACAGTCTCTGCAAATTCCTACTGCCCTAGGAAATCAAAGAGGAAGATGTGGAATTGCCCTTGGTACTCACAGTCATACAGGATATACCCCATTCTGCAGAAGATGAAAGGAATTTGCAAAAAACACAAATGTCATTCTATGTTTTAAAGCATTACCATGATAAAAGTGCCTAAGATGATTCTTTGCCTT
Organism: Chlorospingus semifuscus; assembly: GCA_035048045.1. Taxonomy (NCBI): domain Eukaryota; kingdom Metazoa; phylum Chordata; class Aves; order Passeriformes; family Passerellidae; genus Chlorospingus; species Chlorospingus semifuscus. The sequence continues at coordinate 8,046,682 of JAWWMS010000287.1, read as the reverse complement.
TGTTATGAAATGAAATATCTCAAATGTAATAATGAATGCCTGTAAGAAGGGAATTACACACTTTTACTACAGATCTATTGTCAGGCATGGCCTGACTCTTCTCTGAAGCAGGAATGGGGAAAAGCAGTAGCATATGTTAAATTAAAATACTTTAATTTTTTTTCTCTTTCTACTGATACTACAAAATTATTGTGCTTTCATACATTCACTTTTAAAATTTCCCAGAATGTGTAAAGAAAACAAAAATTTTAAAATCACTCATTTTGTATTAAAAAATTATTTGCCTATATCGAGAAGGTTTTTAAAAAGTATTGTTATGCTTTTGTAATTGTGTCCTCCCCTTTTTAAATGCTTGTTTGATACATCTCTTGCTATGGTTTGTGGTTACTATGACACACAGTGTGAGATTCTGGCACTGCTTCATTATTTTAAATAAATCTGAAGATGACTGAAGCCTGTAGAAATTAAGCTATATTCATAACATATTCTCATCCCACTGTAATTAAGGGTTGAGTTACTAAAACCACTCACTCCCTCCTAAAAAATGAGTATAAAATGCCACTATTCCTATGTGCTACCAGTCTTTATTTAATCTATGACAAAAGACAATGCAAACTACTAAACTCTGAAGGATTAGCACTAGAAATTTTCATGTTACATTTTCAACCAACATTTTCTGTATTCCATTTACCCTGTTACAGATGCAGGTTATGGCAGCCTTGTTCATATTTAATAGTCTCTTAATTAACTACTAATGCTGCTTATTTAGCTGGCATTACCACAGAACAAACACACTCCTCAGCATATACAGAATGGGGAAGAAGCCCTGGCCATTTCCAGGACATATTTTCCCTCCCAAGTGCTTCCTTCATGCAATGTTTTGGTTTTTTTTTAAAAAGCTTTGCCTTACTGAATTCATGAAAGCCACTTGCAATGATTTTAGTTAGAGTGTGAATGCAATCTAAGGATTAGAGGTAATGATAAGCTGTACAAACTGATTATTTGTGATCTCAAGACATACTACTACAGGGACAGAAAACACAGTTCTTCACAGGCAATGAATAGAACTTGTCCAATGAATTGTCCAATTGATAGAACTTGGCAATGGAAGAAATTGTCCACTTTTTGGTATTTTTGAAGATTAAGCAGAGCTTGTAAATCAGACTTTCTGTACCAGTTGCGAACACAGAGAACAGTATTACATTTTTATATTTTGAAGGCCAAAAGTGACCAATTTTAATCCCTATTCTGAGCTTTTGCCAACCTCATGCTAATAACATATATTATTCCATGAGTGACACATCATGCCCATAATTTCTGTATGATTTTGAACAACCCTTCAAGAAAACCATCAAGTCACAGTCAGGATCTAGAACCTGCCCATCTTCATTCCATAGCCAGAGATACAGCATCAGTGAATCCTGTCCTGTGTAGTAATCCTTAAATGAGAATCTATGTTCATATCTGTTTTGAAAAATCATCCCAGGAACTTCCTTTCCTCTGACCTAAAATCCTTTCCTCCTGATCTGATTAAGCTCCACTAATATATAAACACACTGTGCTAATTGTGAGAGAGTGAGCAGGACTTAAAAAACTAAATTATGCCCATTTTTAATCACTCATTAAGATCCTTTTTGGTAACACTCAAATGATATTACCAGCTGAGGAGGAAAATTGTACTTGTAAATGTCTTTATAACTTTACATTTCTGGAATGAAAGAATTTCTTCATTGGGTTATCTGACACATAATGATCTCTGTTGGAGGGGTGCAAGAATTTTAATTCTTTCTTTACTTCTTGAAAGAAAGCCCAAAAAAGTGGGATAAGAGGCACTTTCTCCCTGCCCTAAATCCCTAACCCCAGCATCTGTACATATATTTATCCTGAAAAACACTCTCTAAAATTTGCTTGCTGGTTTTCAGATTAAACAACTGAGGATCACTGTTTTTTCTTACATTTCTAATATTTTCCCCGTTTTTAATTTAATTCACATTACAAGAATTTTGTGAGACATCTCACTAACTATGGGTTAACATTTCCAGTATCTTTGAGTAGGTCTGCCTTTCCATCTCATTTATTTAACCTCATTTTTACTGATTCTCTATTAGTTTCACAACTTCTTCAGAACCACAAGGCTGTTTCAGAAAACAGAGTCAAGATTGCCAGCTAAGGAAGAGATAAAAATTAAAATCACCATTTTGAAGCAGAAAGTCAGTGTGGTAAAATAGCATCCTCTTAATATATTAAAATTCTCTGTCAAACTTATATAGGTCTCTCTTGGGCTAATAACTAACTTTGAAATATGAATTAAATTTATTTTTGTAATTTAGAGCATCAAGTAGTACCCTTTTAATCTACATGCACCAGTGTTGAGGAAAATACTGAAACTGAATTACAAACCTTCGCTGTGCCAGGGGATACAGCAACAGTTTGCTAATTGCAAATTTGCCATCTTTTACTGTAAGGAAAGCAAAGAAATTACAGGATCACCAAATCACTGAGGCTGAAAGCGACCTGCAGGGTTACCAAGTCCAACAATTGACCCAGGAGTGCCATGCCCATGAGGAGAAGCCAATTCCCCCCTGCCCCGGCACTGCCAGCCCTGCAGGAAGGGCCATGACCCACCTGCCAGGGACTGATGCTGTCAGCAAGAACAGGCTGACACAGGCATCCCAAGCAGGCTGACACAGGCTGACACAGGCATCCCAAGCAGGATGATTCCTTGCTTAAGATATTAAAAAGGCTATTTAAAGAGAAAAGTCAGCTTCTCTGGGAGTCTCCCAACAACTTGTGCGTGACCTTTTGCAGGAGAAAAGTCAAATTTTCCTGTTCAGAGCACCAAGTGCAGGACACACCTCAGGCTCAGGCTCTGCCTGCAGAGCTGCACAGTCCATTACAGCTCATTCTGAAAGAGTATTTTTCCAAAACTCCTAATAAATAGTTTTCACAGGAATACTGACAAAGCCATAATTATAGTGGCAATTGCAGGTGACTCTATAATAAACCATATTTCTTCCCCGTGAAGATATTAATTTACATTTTTGAAATGTTCATTGCTAAGCCCAAGATTGGGTTTCTGAATTGTGTTCAGAGGCAATTTATACAGGAGAAAAAAATACACTCCATCCTAAATGTACTGAACACTAATTTAAAATGATCTATTTGCCATAATATACATTCAACCCCCTACTGAAAAGTTCAGAAGCTTCTCCTCCTTCACATACAGCTCCATCAGGCTATTCTGATGCACTGGGAGCCCTGGCACACATTTCAGATGAATTGTGAGGCTTATTTCAATTTTCCAGCAAAAAGCTATGGGTTAGACATATAGTGCAGATATGCCAGTAAGCCCAAATCTCCTATGGTGTGGATTCAAAAGCATCATCATGAGGGCAGTTTAATTTATCAGAATATCAAGCAGTGCTAATGCTCAGCTACATATGATTATTTCCAGAAATTCTTAACTGTGTAGGAAAACTAGTATCCATTTACAAGCACCTGCCTATGGAGCTCAATAGTACCCTGAAAATCAAAACCATTTTCTTCTGTCCCTCTCTTATACCTTTTAGTGCTAGAAATTGAACCCCACTCTCTTTTTTTTTGGTGCATCAAAGTATTTTTTGAGGAAAAAAAAGAAAAGGAAAAATCATACAGGACTGTGGTAGGTATAAAATACAATCCCATCTCATCACATCTATAGCTCTGTGTGGGGTTCTACCCTAAGTTTGATAAGTTTATTGACAAAAAATTCTATGGAAAACCAAAGCACTTAAAAGTGGGATTGTTTACTCAGGAGTGACTCTTAATTGTTAGGATATTTTAGTTAGTGAAACAGCATCCCATCACAACGTTGTACACCACAGCACTTTTTGGAGATGCACATCTTTTACAACAAGTTAGTGTTTGTCACGGATAACTTCCAGTTACAGTTGTTTTGTTAGGAGTTTTCTTTTAAGCTTCTTGCTCAGAAAGCAAGATTTTACAGACAATCTAATTTTACAGACAACACTCATTTGAATTCCCAGCAGTGTTTTCTATTTTAGTTCCTGTGCATCCAACTATTGTGTAAAGTAACTTTGCCAGTAAAAAAAAAGTCCTGTACATTCACTAAATGGGTGTGTTCTGAAACAACTGTGTGCTGAGTGATATGATAATCATCTGGGAGCTACATGCCATAAACAGCCTGCCCAGAAAAAGGACATGTCTGTGGCAGCAGATCAAGCTTTCTCTGAAGTTAATAATTTAGTGGCTAGAAAGCCCAGCAAGGAGAGGTCACGGTGGCAAAAAGGACATGTTCAGTAATCCATAATCACAACAGGGAAAAATATGACATGCTCTAAGTATCTTTAATTGTAAATAAATATTAAAAGCTGAAATTCTGATGTACAAAAAAAAAAAAATCCCAATTTTGTTCACTGGCTTGTTTTGTGTTGCTGCTTCCTCATGGGCTGATTTTAGTGAGCTCTCTGTGGCCATTTTGGATTCAAATAATTTTACATAGAATGTGAACAGGGCCCACTGACTTTGAAGCTGCTGGGCCATTTATTCTCCAGGCACTCTGAGAAAAGCACAATACCTGTCCTTTCCAGCACTTCAGTCTGTTCTCACACGAAGCCGGTGCATTGCTCTTTCAAGCAGCGCTGCTGCATTCACTAAACTGAAGATCATCTATTGACAGCAGCTGAGAGAGTTTGTGTAAAGCTTTTGACCTGGGTCTGGTGTGCCTTGGACTGCTCTGGATTCCACAGAGCAGAAAACCAAAGCAGAGAGGCCACAGCCCCTGCTCAGCCTGGAAACCCAGAGAAAGAAGGCACACCTTAGCACTGCACATTTAACTCACTGAAAGCAGCACTTCAACAACCTTTATCTGGCCTGTCTAAAATCAAACGTGATGCTCCTGCTTCTTTATTATTAATCAAACAGAAATATTCAATTAAGTTTCCCCTTATAATTAAACTTTCACTTCATGTAATATGCCATTTGTGCAGAATCTGCAGTTGCAATCATTACTGGAGAAAAGAAATGTCAACTTCAAAGTTGCTAACTCCTACAAGTTGGAAATTCTGTCTTAGTAGATGATGGTTATAAGTTGTAGACTCTTAAAATAATTTAAATTCAATTAAGCACACATTCTTTTTCTCTAACAGGTGATGATGAAACAGATTATTTGAAGCAGTTAAACCAAAAGACATTAAAAATACATAAACATATAGAAAGATTGAAAAGAGACAGGTAGAAATGCCTAACTGCATAAAGCTCATAAAGAATAACGAGCACAGAACTTGTACAAAATTCCTATTAAAATTCACAGAGTTGTATCTTTAATTCACTTTGACTGTCTGTAGAAGTCAATTCATCCAGGTACATTCCAACCTGCATTTAACAGGTACAAGAATAACAAGGTGCATGGTTTTATTACAGAAAATTGTAGCTATAGACAAGGTATAATTAGTAATGTGGCAGAACGTCATTTGTTTTGTGCTATGTATTCAATGCCTCTAAAACTTTTACCCAAAGTTCCTTGCTCTTGGGACTTGGCAATGCCCTTTTGTAAAGTATTGCATATCTTAATAGAAATTAACAAATAAATGCAACTTTGTTATTAATTTGTAGTTGGATTTATTGTTAGTAACCTGAAATATTCACATTAATCACAGAGATCACAGTCCTACTACAGAACACAACTTCTAATTCACATCTCTGCCAATGCTGGCTGCTTAACACATGCAAGAACAGGCAGAGACTGCTGTAGCAGCACCAAGGATGATGAACTTGCAGGGCTAATTTAAGGAACTATAAAAAATATGCATAAAACCCCACAGATGTTTAAGAAACTGTAAACAGACAGTTACAACCTCCTGTATCCTAAAAAATCAAACAAAAAAAATCACCTTCCTGGCTTAACAGGATACAGTCAAGGATTTTAGGTCAAATATGCAACTTTCTGAGCAGTGACTCAGTGAGGGAGATTTGGTCTTTTTTTCACCCTGCAAAGGCAAGGCAGGCATAACCCAGGTTAAATTTCAGGTAAAATTGAGTCCTTCTGCCCACTGCAGGATAACATGACATTCTGTAGCTTGCCAATGCTGTAATTTATATCAGAGATAAAATATTAAATAAACTCCACTTCCTTGACTTAAGTTAAATCAATTCCACCTCACCAAGCAGCATCTGCCTTCGGCACAGTTCCTAAGAAATACATGAGCACAATTCAAATAGGTTGGTCAGGAACAAAATACAGGTAAGATGCTCAAGTGAAAGAAAGAAACAGGGAGATTGATTCAGCAGCAGAAGGTGAGAAAGCTGAGATCAATCAATACAAAACAGTTCTTGAGAGGAGACCCTGTGTGAAAGAGGCAGGAACACAAAGGGCTGAATCGCCAAGTGCAGTGAATGTAAAATCTGTAAGTACCTAATGGCCTCTCATCCCTGCTGATGGCAGAATCCATGGACCCATCACCCTCAGCAGGGCTGGCTTGGGAATCCACACAAAGTGAGCTGCATCCCAAAAACAGCCTGAGAGGCTGAGGGCTTGGAGAGGATGACCAAACACAGACAAGGGGAAGATAAAACCTACAAACTCTTGTGGATTAGGAATGCCAAGTCAGGCAAGTACAGAAAAGGGCTTGGTTTGGGACCCCCCAGGATTATTCATCACACATTAATTTGGATCCCTTGGTAAAAAATGCAAAATAGCAGAGGAAAACTTGAGGAACGTTTGTAACCTTGACACCTCTACTACTCCAAATTCTGTTTCGTAGAAGCTGAATAAGAAATACTAACCAGAGGAGGAATAACTGATGGTCGTGCCCCAGAAACTTCACTGTTTTTAGAAACCAGTCTAAGAAAGTGAAACATTGACCACTTTGACAAGCTTTTTTATCTCATCAGGAAAAATAAAACAGGTGGAATTACTCTAAAACATTTAATGAAAATTGGCATTGTTTGTAGCCCACTACATCATGAAAAAAAAGAAAAAAGGAAGGAAACAAAAGACCCCAGTACTACAGAAATATGTAAATAAAGAATATCATATAAATATGTATATAAAAAGTATCATAGAAATATGCAAATGAAGAGTATCATGGATATATGTAAATAAAAAGCACCATTGAAATATATAAATAAAAAGCTGGTAGAAAAAAAAAAAGAAGACTGACACATGATGAAAAGCCATTACCAAAATAATGAGACCTATAATTATTTCTCAGGTGTACTGTTTTGGATTTAGATGGAATTGTACAGAATTACTAAGTTATCACATGAAAAAGATAACCAACTTTCCCTTGGGAATTTACAAAATAGTCCAGGGAGCCAGATTCATTTTCATCTTTAATTACTGCAAAGATGCATTTGCAGCTAAAATGTTGCAAACTATCTAATGCAGAACATGATATGCATCCAGGTAAAATCCTTAAAATGTAACTTACAAAACAGTCATGAAAACCCTAAAATCCTGTGGAACTGAGAGCCTGGGGGAGTTCACTAAAGGAAGGGAAGATTGAGCTTTCAGCCTTCTCAGAGGGGAGAAATATGCAAGATTTAGGGCAGATGGATCTGCACCTTTTTCTTCAGAGCAGTCCTGCAGCTGCCCTCACATGCCCAGGCTATAAAGCAGGATTCAGTACACTTAAAAGCAATAAACCTTCACCAAGACAGACTTATTTGAACTGCTTATATATATTCAACAAATACACGTCATGTTCAGTCTGGTAAGATTGATAATTACTTACACATTATCAGCTTTGATATTTTTATTTTGTTCAGTTACAAATAATCTGATTTTGAAGTAAATAATCAAAATTTACTTATTCCAAAGACCACTGTTAATTAAAATGAAGAGTAGCACCCAGACATCTTGATTAATTGTATGCATTTATTCCACTTTGTCAACACCTGCTTTTGGCAGCCAGAACAGATCCCTCATGGAACCTGATGTTTCACACCAATGCAAGCTTTTCATTATGAAACCTTATTGTGGTTTAAAGTTTGTGCACATTGAGCATTAAATGCTGTTTCTGTTGCACAGCTAACTTTAAAAATTGCATGGAGCACCATTTTTTCATTTCCAGTTCTGGCAAAATACGTCTAGAATTTTAACTCTGACGACCTGAACTTAGTGCTGGTTGATAAGCTGAGGATTTTCAAATTAAGATTTCATTTAAGATTCTTTGTTCTGTAATAAGATTCCAGTAGCCTGGAAATGAAAGCAACAACTGCCTTGTGAACAAACTTCTGATGAAAAATATTTAATAGGATTTTTCTGCTACAACTACCCATGTTATTCTAGTGCACAAGCTCTTCAACAACTCATTGTTATGTGAGACAAGTCTCCAATGCATGGGAAATGTGGATTCCCAAATTTTCTACAAGGCAACACTCACAGCATCTGCCCTCTCCAGAATTCCCACACAGCAGACCATGGATGGTGTGGGTTGGCTGGAATTTAGGAATCCAACAGCCCTCCAAGATTTGCTGTCACAGGGAGAAAGCTTATAAACAGTGCCATTTAAAATTAATTACCTGCACCTTGTACAGCAATTTATAACCTGCAAGCTGTCTCTAAGTGTTTTCATAGCAGATTGGGTATTGCAAACAAACCCAAACAGATATGGTAGCAGTCAGCAGTTTGGGAGCTATTCCTCTCTGACTTCCCTCAAATTTCCTCTATGACTTCCCTTAAATTCTCCCTTGTCTATCAAGCTTCCCCTCAAGAACACTTAGTCTCAGAATGATTCCCATCAGCTGAGTATAAATAATGGTCTTGCAATCTTTATTTCACTCTTGTATGTTGCAAGTGAAAAGCTTGATCCATTGCCACTGAATCCAGTCAATGATGACAATGGAATCAGGAACCAGCTCTTAATCACATCATTTCTTAAATGCTTAGAACCTAAGTAGTCAAGCACTGAAACAATCCCAGATGTCAGACATCATCACAGCATAGAACTAGATAAGGTACTGGGAATAGTGGTATTTGCTCAAGTCAAGGGTATTTGCACCATATTTTAGCATGAAAAACAGAATCCACTGTTCACAGCATATTATGCAGGCTTTTTTTTTTTTAAATACCAATCATTAGCAATTTTTGACGAAAAAATACCCAAACTTGCCTAGATGAGCATTAAAGAAATACAGACAATTGACCAATGAAATGCAGAATGGATTCTCTGTGTCATTTTCATTTCCCAATGCACATTGGTTTCCTCCAGTAGAGAGCTTCGAAACAAGTTACAAATCTAAAAGACTGGTACAGTAATTACATGGTAAGATATATAACATTTTGCTCATGAATTTTCCCCAGTCCTGTCATGTACATTCTGCCTACCCTGTTCAGAGGTGCTCTGCACACAACATGAGCCATGTGGAATGTGTTCCATTCTCTAAGGCACCCACCCCACCTGCAGATATTGCATATAACAGTGGACACTACATATAAACAGGCCCTAAGGGTCCATGAGTTAGTTCAGAAGATAAAAATCTTTCCTGCATTGCTGTATTGAGAGGTTGATGATCACAAAAGGGAATAGTGACGATTGGAATAAGGGCTTTGCCAACTTGAAATCTTCACCAAGTGCAAGCTGCCTTCACACATAAATAGTTAAAACCCACTGCAGCCATCCCTTTCCTTCCATCTTTCTCCTTCCAGCCTCTGTTTATTTATGTATGTATGTGCATTCAAATCTGCAACTTCCCAGCTAATAGCTTGTCTGCTAACACCTCCTCGATGACATTTGAATTCTGCCAGTTATGTTAAGTACCAAACAAACCCACAATGAAGCTGCGGATCAAAAACAAAACAAGAAGATCTGAGAATACAACAGAGAAAAATGCTATTATTAGCACTTAAACCTAAAAATTCCACTTGGGTAAAAACACAGAGGTCTCTTCAATGCCCTGCCTCTTTGTCTTGCAATACTGACATAAGTGGAGAATATAAGTGGCCATTATAAGTAGACATACTGACATTAATGGGTATTATAAGGCTGAGAGAATATATATTGTATGAAGTTTCCTTTGCCAATCAAAATACTTGCACTTCTTTTTCAGAGCCCAACACAAAATATGCTTCTCCAAATTCAGCTTCCAGAACAGTTCAATTCAGCAAGGATGCAGGAAAACAGAGATAATTTATTTTTGGTCAATACAGTTTTGTTTGTTTCTCATACATATTGTATAAATCTATTTAATTTTTCTTTTTTCCAACTTACACATCAATTGTGTCTTCTTCAGAGCAACCTTTCTTATACCAAAGTATCCTCCTCTAAAAATCACAGCTTAAAGCTATCTTTACAAGATGCCTAAAAAGTTCAAGAGATCTGAACATGAATTCTTGCCCATACAACCCTATAAACCCCACACAAAAGACAGAGCATTTCTGTCAAAGCTGGCTATTAAGACATTATGAACTCCACCTTTGGCACTCAATGCACTTCTGGGCAGGACCTTTTCTCTGTGCAAGACAAAACTTTTGCCTCCCAAAGATTTCAGAATCAAGTGGTGAAATTATGGTTACAGTCATGGACATGGAATTGTCAATAATGTTGCTGCCCTCAAGTACAGGCTGGCATGGCTGCTCTTATTTAAAGGGAGCACTCAAGTGTTTTCTGGGTAGTCACCAAATTAAGGAGGATTCTCTGCATGATCCCTTAAGGGCAGAATCTATACAATAGATTTATGCTGCAGCTTCCTATTTCTTCCTTCTTAAAATACCATCACACTCACACATCTCAAAATGGCTGTGGTGCAGGAGAGCCAAAGAATTGCATGAACTTGCAAAAGGCAAACAGTTACCTGTGCTGTCACTGTTAGATGCCCACCAGAAGTTCTTATAAGCAGTCAAAATGTTTTATTCTCCATGTGTTGTGACAGGTTATACAAACCTGTTGTTCACAGATGAAAATTTAAGAGAATAGTCATAAAAATGGAGTTGTAACATTGTATTTGAAAATGGAGGTCCTTTCTATGGATAGCATTTGTCAGGTACAGCCCTGCAAAGTCTTTGCTGGAGAGGAGGAGAAAAGAATCCCTGCCACTGGTATTCAGAGTTTCTGAGGAAATTTCAGGCAAATCACCTGTTTTCATCCTTTCCCACTCTGATCACTCTCCCAGGAGAGATGATGTCAGTAAGAGCTATGGGTGCACACATCTGATCATGGTTTCCCCCCTCTGCAATGGACTGTAAGGAATGCATCAACCTGAGCACCCACCCCAACCTGCAAACAGCAAAGCCAGGCAGTCAGAGCTCTCCAAAGAAACCACACTCTGTCCCTGACCCACAAATTCACAAAGCTGCACTTCTGTAGTCTGTATACAGAGACAGCTTAGAACACACTTTTCACTGGGGCCATAAGAAAAGTGAATTATCCCACATGGCTTGAAGGGATTTTAGGCACAGGGGAAGCTGGGCTGTGCCCTTGGAAGCCAGGCAGGGCAGTGCCAGCAGGAGTGCCCAGCAGTGAGAGGGGACACACGTGGGAGAGGGGGCTCTGTGCTCACAGACAGGCACAGACCCCTGTGACAGCACCAGGCTCCTGCCAGACTGGAAACCCTCCCTGCCAGAAGGCTCTGAGCTATTTCAGAGCAGCTGTGTGTGGGCTGCAGATACTAGGCACAACAGAAAGAAAAAAAAAAAGAGAAAAAGGAAAAGGCTTTTTTTTCTTTAGAGTTTACTTAGCATTTGACAAACAAAATGATTGCCATAGCAACGTGTGCATGTTGTTGGACAAATATCTGTGTAAGTCCCACAGACTTAAAGGTTTAATTAGTCTATACTGGTTTAAAAACAAATCAGTACATTTGATTGTGTATTCTTTTTTCTTCTAGTTTATCAAACACCTTTAAGGACTACTTCTGTATTATTTTTTGCAGTACACATTTCCTGGGATCAGGGGGAAAGAAGCAGAGGGCTCAGAGCAGGATTTGCTGTGGAAATATTCCAATCATGTGGAATTCCGACATGATGGAGTGGGGCCCTCCCTCACCAACCAGTTTTGGTTTAGTAGTCAAAGAAAACACAAAAGTTATCAAATGTCCATTTTGAATATTCCTTCAGTACGTCATTTTCAGTACAACACAACAAGGCTGAAGATACTTCTCAAAGTATCTTTTGTTTGTTTGTTTTGTAATTAAAAGGTAAGACACTAAGAACCCAAGAAATATACTATTTAAGTCAAAGGAGGACAACTGTAACAGGACACAAAGGTAACATCACACGTGGGAGGATCTGCAAAAAACTAGAAATATCATGCAGAAATGGGTTTACTACAAATGCTTCCCTATTTTCCCATTCAGGAATAATTAGGAGATTTAAGTTTCATATATATTTAGGAATTCTATGTATCCTTTCACAACCATAATCTTCAACCAACACTTAGTTTAGTGATAGTATGTTAGAATTTCCAAATGAAGATGTTTTCAAATCCATACACTCAGCTTGGCTACTTCAATCTGCAGAACACAAATAAAATTTAAAGGTATGATCACAGTAGACATTCCAGACAAAACTTAAGACTTAAGGAATTTTTTATTCAGAGAAAAGGAAAAATACAATTAATTATACTAAATCCAACTTACATTTTGTTTATGGGTTCCTTTTAAAATTTCTCTTATTTTCATTAAATGTACATTTAAATTGTTAGGATGATATTTTAAGTGAAAGACTGCAACTTAAGAGAATGTTCTTTTGTCTTGGTTTTTAATTTATGACTCTTGGATCTTCTTTTTACATTTTCCATTATTTTGTGGCTGAATAAGCTTTAGCAATGTGCTCCTGAATGACTGAGATCTCTGACAGCTTTACATATTCTGCACAGTCAGGGTTAAGATCCCTGTGGGTCTAATTATTGTGTTTGATTTGTGGAGTGGGCAATACAGTGTCTGATATTGCAAAAAAAAATAAAATGCTGAATCACTGCAAAGTTCTTCATACTTTCATCTCCTATTTGCCTCTTTCATCACCTTGGCCCTGCTCTTTGCAGACAATAAAACACTGTGAAACTGGACAGCAGGGATGGAAGCTGCAATATTTTCACTTTTTCTCCCTTCCTGTCAATGTGGCTGGATTCCCAAAGGGGAGATTCCTGTGTGCAGGGACATGACAAATCATTCCTCAATCAGGAATAAATTGAGAGCCTATTTTAAGGATGAATCAGTCTAATAACTAACATAAGGAAGGGAAGGGACAAAAAATGAATTCCTGCTGTAAATGACAAGCACATTTCAAATACCAGGGTCCCTGCACGTTTGTTAGAGTTTAAAGAAAGATAAACCAAGTTTCCAGCTACAGAAGGGGATTTGGTGTGACTCTGCTTTGTAGCAACACAATGGAAATAAACCCAAAAACAAAGGGAAAACCTTACAGGTTTCTCTTGTATTCATTGCATGATTCACTCAGAAGTCACCCCTGGGGGTAGAGGGAGACACACCAAACTCAGGTAAAGTCTTCCCTCCTCACCCAAAACCCAGATGTGAGTTTGAAAAGGGTTTTATTTTAGCTCTGTGCACCAAGACTGATTTGAACTTCAGGAAAACCTGAACTAAATCAGATAAAGAATAAACTGGTGCTACCTACATGAATTTCTGCAGTTGTAACTACATAGTATTTCTCTCTTGGTATAAAGGAGTTCTCAGGAAGCCTGACTGCAAAATCATCAAGATCTTAGGCTGCACAGGATATCACAAAACCTTCAATCAAATGCAAATTCCTGATTTATAGACTGTATCAACTTATTTAATTTAAATAATTATAAATAAGAGACATGCAATTTTATTGGTATAGAATAATTCTTCAAGCATGCTCCACAGATACATAAAGATCCTAATTTTTTATTCTGTACTCCTTAAATTCTTCCAGCCCTTGCATATGATTATTGATCCTCCACACCTTCAGAGACAGGAGAACATTCAAAAGTTACAATATATTTTTGCTTCCTCTGTTATATAGAACTTAGAAATGTGTCTTCCTTGTGTAAGCAGCTACTATAAACATGTCATGAGTAATATTTGAGTGTTGAGGGGAAAAAAGAAGATGTGTAAATACACAAAAATTCTGCAGGTGATTTTGCAGTGTAGTTAACTTTCCAAAGTTATTACATTGGTCAAAAAGGGCCCCAAAATGGCTCCAGAGTGAGTCAGCTGTTCCAGCTATACTCATTTTTACTGACTGTATCTTACATCCTACTTTTCCTGACTGCACTTCTGCTGGTCTAGATCTTTAGATCCTAATTTTTGCCAGAGTACTATGCACAGTAGCTTTTTTAGCCTATTTAATACTGGCTTTTCTTGAACCAAATGCCACAGAGCAGCTCTAGCAAAACCCACTGGCAATTAGCTCAGAATAACAGTTTTTACTGCATCCACTGAATCAGTAAGAGCTGGGGAGTATAATGAGAAGAAGACAAAGCTGCAGACACGCAGAAGAGAAATGAAGAGCATATTTTAGGGCTTCTCTGAAAGATTGTGCCTTGTTGACACTTCTCCAAACAATATACATCATTTTTATGTGCTATGCCCATGAGAAGTGGGAAAGAGTCACAAATAAAAATAGACCTTCAGGACTAAGAGAGTACTTTATACCATAAGCTTGTCATTCATGAAGATGTAGTCAACACTGCTTGATTACTTATACATATTACTTCATTTTAAGCTTTTATTATGTCTTCCAAAAATTTTCATGAAGCTTGTAATTGAATTCCCTCTTGTGCCAAGCTATTTTTATTTATTGATTTTATAAGTAAAATCAATACAAAATATTGTCCTCTAGAATTTTACATTTGCTACTCCAAGGTAAGTGAACAAAAGACAAAACAGATACTGTGCATCAGTGCACTGAGATCATCTTTCACTGTTAAAATTACTGTGCTTCTCCAGGTTTTAGCTGCCATATGTGGAACCAGAGATACCATGTTTAAGCAACAAGCAGAAAATGGACATAGGAAAAAAAACCCACCCTGATCAATCTTAGAGCACTTTGCAACAACACTTCTGGAAGCTGCAGTAATACCTGATACCCCAGGAGACAGCAGCAGGGAATTAGGCAGGAGCACGGGGCAGGGCAGCCCTTGGTGGTGACATCCACAAAGGATGGGGGCCAGTCCCTGCCTGTCCAGAGCAGGGGACAGTGTGGCCGTGACACTGAACCTCCCCGTGCTCCCAGTGCTCCCAGTGCCCGGGCACAAGGCTCTGCCCAGCCCAGCCCCAGCCCTGCTGCCAAGGACAGCCACCCACAGCCTCAGAGAGCAGCAGAGTGGCATCAATGGGACAGGTCACCCTTGACCTGAGAGCGCAAAGGTCTTGTCATGATCCCTTTGCATTCCTGCTGCATTCACTGCCTGTCAAGCACATTCTCACAGGTCACATTCACACTAAGAGTCAGGACTCACAACGGTGCTTTCCCAGCAACTAATTCTTCCCTTTATTCCAAAGCAGAGATTGGATACAAACTTGTATTGATGCCTCAGGTTTTAGCTTTTATATTTTTCAGATTCTGCACTGCTTTAGTGTGTAGCTCTGAGCTTCCTATTAGGGGATAGTGAGCTCTCTTCACAGAGTAGGGAGACAAAACAATTCCTGCTCTGGCTGGGGACCAAGGACAAATGATCCAAATCTCAGCCCCAAGAGCGTAAATAACAGTGAACTGAAGACAGAAAAACAAGAAGGATGGGACTTCATAATCTAAAGCTATTGGACAATTAACTCCAATATGCAAATGGACCAGAACTTATAAAAATGCGAGACCCCAAGACCAGTCATGCATTTTGTGACCATTTTGGTTCATCTGTGTTGTAGCCCTCGCTGGGCTCTTGTGCTGCCCAAGGTGTAGCCATTGAGGACTTCTAATAAACACCTACTTTGTTCTTTAACTCTGTTTAGTCTCTCTTCTAGGTCAGCCTTCACAAGGCATCAGTATATGAAACAAACCACAATATCAGAGAAACAGAACAGCTCTCAGAACACAAACAGTACACCAAAACCATGACATAAATATATTCTTAAACCACTTTGGAATTCATTATTGGAAGACACTGCAGTGCATACAATCTTTACAAGTGATGAAGTATTTAGAATGAGAAGAGACTCCTCTTAATTCTCCTCTTATCTGTAGATGGAATTCTGCTTATCCAAGGTAAGATCTAGATGACAGCTTTCTGTGTCTCCTTATGAATACACCCTTCACTGTCTAGAATAAACTGTGTTGCTGAGTAAGCTTTGATTTCAAACTTTTTTAGTTTGCTTAGGTATCTTTGTACATTTTGAGTCTATTGACTGGATTCAACTCACCCTAATACAGTCACTTTTATCCACTGCCAAAACCTGAGATGGAGGAAAAATACCCCCAAGTACAGACTTAACATTATTATTTGTTGTTTTTGTTTCATTTAAGCTACTGAAACCTTTCCCTTGACTAACATAATCAAGTCAAAAAGATGGAGAATATTTTTGTCTGAAATTCCCAGGAAGTTAGAGATCCTCTTTTTTGTCAGTGGTAACAGTGGGACAGAGCAGGAATTCACTGAACCAGAGCTCCTGAAAATTTATTCCACTATCAGAAAAGTTTGTTTACAAACATTTCTTTGTTAACTCACTTTGATGCTGAATGGTTCTAGGTGATAAAAATTTTACAGTGTATGTTTTAAGGAAAAAAAAAAAAAAAAACAGCAGAAAAAAGGAAAGGTAATAGATTATAGATGAATGGCACAGAGATGAGCAAGAGTATTTTGTGTAGGACTGGAAATAAATGAATTTAAGTAATTTGAGAGTAGGAAGTCATCAGGGAGAAATATATCAGAGTTGAAAGATCAAAGGGATCACATGTAATCAGACACTGAAATCTTTTCATATGTCATATGGTCCACCTACTTCAAAATATAAAATTGGTCCTCTTCCACTATTTTTCTCCTTTGCACTATGTTCACTTTGGCTCTAAAAGTATTCAAGAATCAGTTTATACTTTAAAAACTCATCAAAGTCTTTTAATGTTTTTTCTTAATCACTGGAACAGCTACCATAAATACTGAGTAATGAGGAGATCTCGCTTTCATCAAATGCATCCCACTCCTCTGAAACCCCAGACTTTCCCAGAATTTCATGCACAGACTGTTTAAGATTCCCCCTCCAGATGCACAGTTGCTGCCTCTGCTCTGCCACTGGAAGAATGACCCTGAGCTGCCCTGCTCTGAAGGTTATCACTTTTGACTTATTCTTCTACCTTCTAGCATATTTCATTTCTTTGTTCTGATGTCAACGCTGTCCTTTAGCATACAAAGCCCTGCCTTGCCTTATCCTTTTAGAAAACAAACCAAGCATTTTTAGCTCTTCTTATGAGACAGCACATCAATCTCCCCAGATCTTTTCAAGGTCTTCTTCCTCACTTCTTGAGCAAAGGAGAGAAAAACTGCTCAGAGAATTTAAAAAAAAGTCATGGAAAGTCTGAGATATCCAATGGAGATTAACTGTCAGAAGAAAGACACATTAACACAGATATCCTGACTGCTGCTTCTGCACCCTCCTGTGCAAGGCCATGGCAGCTCCCTTTCCAATCTCCATGGCAAATTGATTTACTGCAGATGTGTGCAAAGACCTTAAGATAATCTGTCTTTCCCACCCTAAGGTACTTTCATACAACTTTTTAAGAATTATGGAAAAAGAATGATTTCTTGTT
>JAWWMS010000287.1:7986021-8028920 GCA_035048045.1 Chlorospingus semifuscus | reverse complement strand
TTTCATACAACTTTTTAAGAATTATGGAAAAAGAATGATTTCTTGTTTTGCCCATTATTGTTATTAGAGCAAAGCCACATAGTGTTGTCATTTAATATGCTGCTCAAAGAAAAAAATGCAAGGTCGAGGTTATTCAAGATAAGTATTTTGCTCTTATGAATGCAAAAAAGTGAGTTGGTAAAGAATTTTATTCCCAAAAAATAAAAGATTCAGTTAAGGATGCATTTTTTTACCTAAGATGACACTTTCAAAATAAAAGCTTCTTGTTGAACTGTGTTTTTCCTTTGGCATATTAGGATTTATGCCTTGTAAGGATAAAATAAAAAAAAAATTATGTAAATAAATGAAATATGTCAGGAACACAAATCTCTGAGAATCTATTAATTTGTAGTGCATTCTATAAATCTTCCTCAGCTAACAATAACAAAAATCATTATTTCCAAACCATTTTATGTGAAGAATTAGTGTGTCACTTCCATGAGATTTCACAGAACCACAGAACTGTTCAGGTTGCAGTAAGATGACTGAGCCCAACCATTAACCCAGCACTGCCATTAAACCATGTCCCAGGTGAAGTGACACATCTACACAACCTTTAAATACCTCCAGGGATGGTGACTCAGCCTGTTCACACCAGACTGAAGAGAATTCACTGGACTTGCCTGTCTGGTGTGAGACATCACCACCAAAATGAGGCTAAAATAAAGGTTTTCTGTGACCACCCATGGTCCCCCACAATCAAAGACACAACACCTAAAGATCTACTTACAGTAAAATTCTCCACAGAAAATTCTTTTGGAGGTGTCAAGAGTGTACCTCTCTGAACATGAATTTTTTCCATTGTTGGACCAAATAACTATCAAAAGTTTTTTATAAATATATATATATAAATAAATAAATATATATATATCTAGGCATACTTTCATGAAATATTTTCAGGTTAGAGTAATAAAGTGGAAAGTACAACAGAGATGAAATTTGATAGGCCATTTGTGTAGTAAACTACATCTCCACAGCTCTTTAATCAATGTCCTGAACCAATTACTACTCATTATTTTTTATGCATTGTAAGAGAACACATGACCATATATCACTCTCAATGATCATAATTTTTTATGCTAATTTAATATGCTACCATATATAACATTCAAGGTTAAAAAGAAAAAGCCTCAAACATTTCTGAGAGACATATAGCTCAGGAACTGACTTTCATTTCCATTATTTAAGTAAATGTATACAATTATAGATATGCTATCCACTGTCCATTTGGAGTACTTTATCAGACATAAAAGAGTGGAAGTGAGGACCAAGTTTAGCTGCCAGAATTTTTCATCCACTGCATTCATTTTTTACTCTGAATGTTATTTCAGCTCATTTCTATACATGGGAATGTTTTTTAGCCTCAGACTTTTTGGACAGCCCATCCCAGTGGCAAGAACTTCATAGGAACTGGGATGAACTGGGCCACCCTTCCAGCCCTTGGCACACAGCAGCACTTGGCAGGAGTGAGACCATCTGCCCAGTTCAGGGAACTGCTCTCCACCAGACAACAGATCCAGTCTGGGTCATTTAACACCCCTGAGCTTTACGTACAAGCAGCAAAATCAGCACAGGAGCTCTGCAATCAGCCATCATCTCACATTTAGAGCTGCCTGAGCACGCTCCAGTCCCACTCTGTAGCCAAATCACAAGGAGCTGCAGAGAGACTGTGTGTTCTGAATTCCCATTTTTCTTTGGCTGGAACACACAAAAGATGGTTATAACTGATTTATCTATAAAACGATCAAATATAAGACAAGCAATAATGAAAGCAGATATTACTAACTGTAGCAAGAAGCAAAATAATGAAGTAGGCAGATTATGGATTAAGTGAGGATTTTTTGAGATCAAGAAACATATTTGAAAAGGGAACTTTCTCTCTTAGGGATGGAGAGGAAACAAGAAGGAAAATTAAATGAGTAAGAGAGTGCATAATATTATCTGGGAGGGCACAGGATTAGTTCAAGTCTCATAAACACTAAATGAAGTAGAGAAAACTGAGGCAAGAGAAAAGCTAGAGAAGTGGAAAAGGCAAAAAGAGAAGCAGAGATGAGATTTCTCAGTCAACTTGGGATTTTTTAATGTGCACAAGGAAGTATGCACAGAAAACACAGCAAGAGTTTGGGAATGCTTCCTGACGGAACATAACACCAAACCACCAGGATAAATGTACAAAGCTGCAAGCTTCAGACTATTAAGAGATAGAGTAAAAGGAGGAGTTAAGAATGACATATCACTGGATATCAGTAATAGGAAAGAGAGTGGGAGAGAAGAACAATCTGTTCCTCACTGTGACCTCTGCTGATTCTCTGGTTTTCCCCATTCATTTGCTTGTCACATTTTCAAGTTCTAAAATCCCATTTCACTGTAAGGTTGCAAGAATTACTGGAACACTAATACAAGCAAAACCACCCAAATAGACAGCCTTTCTCTGAATATTCAAAACAGTTAATGATGTTCTTCTATTTTTGGAACACTATACAAATAGGACATAAATTGCAATGAGCTACCACAACTTTAATACCAAGCTCATATTTAGATTTTTACTTTCCTAGCAGTGTTCACTGTATGATGCATTTAATTTGATCTGAGACACTGAAAAAAGAAATTACAGCACTGCCAAAGCAGATGGCTGCTCTAATGAACATGAGAGCCACAGTGAAATTCCACTCACTAGAAATACTATCAATATACGAATTTCCTTTCTCAACTTTATATCTGCTCTTTTGGGAAGGACTGATTTTTACATGCCTCAAGGTGTTGGAAACCAAACTTCAAATTTAATTGCTACATTTTTATTTTATGTGTATACATATTAGCTGAATCGTTTTTAAGTTTCCTATGTGTAAGTCTTATCAACCACCCACTCCAAATGCTCCTAATCTTTTAGCAAAATGAAGAATTAAGCCTAATAATAGACTGCAAAATAGCCCAGTGCTTTTTGACTCCTTCAACTGAGCTTTTTATAGTAAAAAATATTTTAATAAAAATTTTATACGTATATATTATGTATTTATAGTACTACACAAACTGGTGACAGAGAAAAACCTGAGGCACATGAAAAAAAGAACGATTACCTCAAAAATAAGACAGATCTAAGGTGTGTAACATTTATACAAAAGCCTTGCTTAATTTCAAGGTACAACATTTGATTACAGAAAAATTAACTGGGAAATAGCCATATACTCCCCATTAAAACAAGTCCCACTTCCTAATTTATATTTAACTACTGTTTATTTGTATTTTTTCAGGTAAGTTCTTCAACCATTATGGCAACCTGAGCCTCAGAATTCCAGATTAAGAAAACACAACATTTTCCAAAAAAAGACTCTTCACCTTTGACCAACATCCACGGAAATGACAAATATAAACCTCACAGCAAAGGGTTGAGACCTGTACAGTAAATTAAACTATTTATGCAGTCCACTCTCTGAAAGAAGCCTCCAAAGAAAGGTTACATTAATACCAACGATCTGCCCTGAACCTGAAGGACACTTTGATGAGCTAAAAGCACATTTAACACCGTGCCCTTTAAGATCTTCATTATGCTGCTGTACTAAAACTTCCACTGCTGCCAGTGTTGCTGACTCAAGAAGACATGGGAGCCTAAAATAAAGTAGCACTGGCATCATGTAAGAGACACAAAGTTACTTCTGCCAGCTTCATTTTCTGTATCTTCCTAAGGACTGAAATTCAAAGCGTTAAGGGAAACTTGAATTGGACTCTGTGATCCTCAGGGGTCCCTTCCAACTCAGGGTATTCTGTGGAACAGCTTGATGTACCTTTACAACACAAGGTCTACAAGATACCAGTAAGGACTAGAGATAGAAGTCCATTGCAGCTGCAAATTATCTAAATGTATAGATAATCTATAATATATTCATATCTATAAACAAATATAGACTATATTAGAATATATCGATAAACAAATAAATCATCAAAGGGTACAACAGCTTGTGCTACTAATTGACAGAGCATGAAACCAAGAACAGCTTTTCTACAGGCAAACCCCTCCCAGGCTAATCTAGTCATAGGTATAGACTCTTCCTCCTACCTCTCCTCCAAGATAAGTTTGGAAAAAGGTGATTTTATTCAGGAATAAACTATACAATTTCATAAATCCTCCATCAGAGCATAAATGTGAGTTGAAGCTGTTGAGCAGACTTTGTTAGATCTCAGTTTCACACCCAGGGGACAGCAGAGAGACAAGGGATTATCAGAGGCCAGGCTGAGGTTCAGATGTGCTTTGCTCTGAGCACGAGTTACTGATCTCTGCTCTGAGAGCCCAGCCAGCACTGCTGGTGGAGATCACAGGAGGAACCAAAGGCCAGGTTCATCTTCTGCTCCTGGAACATAAATCCCCAGGAGAGAAGAGCTGGTTCAAGTAGGAGTGGCACCACTCCAAGCATGGCTCCCCAAGAGGGAGGAGAAGCAGAGGAACAACTGTGACCATGGTCACAGGGGTTTTCAGGTGAGGGAAGAGACAAGAATGTTGACTCCGTGTTCAGAAGGCTTGATTTATTGTTTTATGATATATATTACATTAAAACTATACTAAAAAGAATAGAAGGAAAAGTTTCATCTCAGAAGGTTAGCTAAGCTAAGAATAGAAAAGAATGAAAACAAAGGTCTGTGGCTCGGACAGAGAGAGAGAGCCAGCTCTGCTGTGACTGGTCACTAAATCCAAACATCCACACGAGACCAATCATGGATCCACCTGTGGCACTCCACAGCAGCAGATAACCATTGTTTACTTTTTGCTTCTGAGGCCTCTCAGCTTCTCAGGAAGAAAAATCCTAAAGAAGGATTTTTATAAAAAGATGTCTGCGACAAACAACCTGGCTCACACTCCCCTCTACAGCCTCCTAAACATGTTAAACACAGCACAGTCACACGTGTCAGAACAAACAGCAAAGAAAGGGCCAGAAGAGAAACCATGGGCACACCAAGCTGACAGGGACAAGAACTTGAATCAGCTCTTGTCTCAGCATCCACAAAAAGCAGATGAAGGTCACATTCAGGAAGTTTTGCACTGGAGGAAAACAGTTTTAAAATATCTTTAAGATAATGACAGTGAGGATGGCAATTAGAACGACTGTGAGCTGACAGCGCATCAGGGCCAAGTGAATTGCACTCAAAATGCTACAGAAAATAACAGTGACACTAGCAAGCTGTCAGAAGTCTCTGTCACATTTGTCCCTAAAGAGAGGGAACACCATGAGAAACAAATTGACTCGATCTTCACAAAGTTATAAACAAACTACAGACCTAAAGGCCAACCCACAGCACAGATGAGCTGCTGCAAACATTGATAAATCCTCTACAAGATCCTGCTGAAAATCCTGTGCCTCATTCATTGTCCACATGGCTGCTGCTGTCACACTATGGGGATCACTTTAATACATTTGTGTGATAGGTGGACAAGGGCTAATCCAAAAGTCCATTTTAAAGACAACAGAAAAAGTTCCATGGGCTTTAATTGCATTTTCATCAAGTTCAGAAGTGATAAGCACTCGAGGAGCCTGCTAGATAATGATGGCTACTTGAAGATTAAGTTAATGATATTTCCTGTGCAGTGGAAGTGTAAGACTGTGGAAGAAAATTAAATTCTGATGTGCTTGCACTGGTTCTCTGAAGTGTGACAAGCAGCTCTGGAGCACCCATGGCACTCCCTAGGTTTTTGATCCTTCTTGGAAGGACCTTTACATTTGGGAAGAGCAGACATTCTCCATGGGACAGTTTTTAAACAAGTTTCCTCATATTTTGGACCATTTACCATTGTTACAGGTACTAATACTTGAACTTGTCTTTGAAGTGACTGATTTTTTCCAGAACAGTGCCAGGATTTTAAGATGTCAACACACTTGGGTTTTTTCTGCTATAAAAAACATGCAAACAAAAAAGGCTGACACTTCATCCCTGCTGAAAAAGTTTGAGTTAATACACAATACAAAATTTTTCTTGTTCAAGACTAAAAATATTTGCTAACTATGTCCCAGTTACACCTTCAGTTTGTGTATTTTATTCTTCTGACCAGGAATCTGCTGTTCAGGATGTAAAATAAGCTGCAATTCATGAGATCACGCTATGATTTTTTTCAAGCTACCTTTTTTTCCCCAACCTGTCTATTTTAAGCAAAATTTAATTATTATTCAATGTGCACTGCTGATAGAGACAGAATTATGCAGAATAATTGAAAAGCATATTTAGTTTTTTCCCCTCTCACATTTTAGAATAATTGGTTTCCAGATTTGGCCAGCCTGTTTGTACTTAATCATAGCAAAAAGTGATTGTGAACCTTCAGTAAAAGCTTAGGTTTTCCCTTTTTCTGATTTTCCTCATTTTTTCAGCACAGAAATATTTCAGGATTTCTTCCCATCAAACATGATTGATACAGAGAGAATGTTCATGTGTCTGGAGCAGCAAAGGATGAGATCTGTAATATTCACAAAGACATGGAAAAGCCTGGAGATTACAAATCTAATCTTAATAAAAGAAGAGCATAGATGAAATTATTGAAAATAGTTTAAGGAATATTTACATATTCTTTGAAACCTTATGAAACTGAACATTTGGGTAGATATTTGACTTTTTTTTCCTTCTTGGAAGATTTTTCAAAATATAATGTTTGTTTTTTGGGGTTGTTTTTAAAACTTGGGAATCTTTATCTCAAGGGAGAACACTCCTGGTGTGACGGTGCTGACTCACAGACTCAGCCACAGTGAAAGGTCTCAGGCAGCCATCAGCTGGACTCCCTCAACAAAGCAGGATCAGCACTGAATCCAGACCCAACCAGGCCCTGAAAATGCACAGTCTAATTAGGCTTGATTGTATTTAACACCTGAAATAAGATGTGCAGATTACATTTGGGAGTTTTGGTTCAAGAGAGCATCACTGACAGAGTTCAGGCAAAAGATGCATGAGAGCATGGACCAGACTGGAGAGGTATTGCCCTTTTTGCTTTGTATATGCTTCTACTTTGTATTGTTACTTAAATTCTAGGGTATTTTAAACAAATATTCAGTCAATATTTACTTACACATAAGCATGTACATGTATATTTAAGTAGTTTCTCATGGATCTTCCCTGCCCCATGCCTGGAAGCGTTCAAGGCCAGGCTGGATGGGACCTGAGCACCTGGGCCAGTGGAAGGTGTCCCTGGCATGGCAGGGGTTGGAGTGAGATCAGCTTCAGGGTCCCTTTCTACCCAAACCATTCCATGATTCTGTGACACATTTAACATGTGAAAACCACCATGGCTCCTTTACAGAGATATTTGGCTCAGTTTTTCTGAAGATATCAGTAAAAACTAACTCTACTGTTAGGGTGACCTTAACCACATGCCAGCTCATCAGTGAATATTGTTGAATCACTCTGCCTCTCAATTTCCATGAAAAGTCAAAACCAAAATATTTTGAAAGAGGACAACTTTGGGTTTCTAGACTGTGCTTAAGCATTCTATTTTGTATATCAATGCATCTGAAAAGATGCTTTAGCAAATGTTAAGGAAAAAACCCAACAACCAGAAAATCACTAAGTCATCCCTAGTTTGTAAATCTAATTCATAACACTGCAGCCAAAGAAAGATGTTAATTGCTATTCGTATAAAATTCATGACCACTGACAATATGTACTATTTTGGCTGCAAGACTAAAATTCTGAATGTGTGATCAATGACAATTTTAAGATTAAGTGACCATTTGGGATTACATTCATCAATACTAATGGTATCTTATTTAAAAGCTTAATGAGAAAGATATAATGCATATCACATTTCTCAGTAAGAAACATTATTATTGAATTTCAGAGAGACACCATTATGAAAAATGAAATAAAAGCAAAAAAAGCCCATTGTTTAAAATGGATTTTTTAAGTGTATTGAACCCATGAACTGGACTGCAGGCATTTGCTTAGAGGACTATTTTTAAGGTAATTCCACCTTGTTTATTTGCAGCCCATATGAAAAGAGTGTGTCTAAGTTAGACCTGAAATTAGTCAATACAGAACATGAGTATATCTACATCAGATAAAACATACATGGCATTTTCAGTAATATGTTTTAACATAAGGAGACAGTCAGACCCATGAAGTGATTTTGCTCCTCAGAGGTCATTTATTCACAGTATTTGATGTGAGCCAGCTCTTGTATTTGAGAAATCAATAGGAGTAGCAGGTGAAGTAGCAATGATTCATGCTCAGGGTAAAACCTGTCAAAACTGAAAGATGTAGAAAATATTCTTTTAGTCCTTATTGTTTTGGCAGAGAGGAAGGGAATTTTATTTTTTAGGAGCACAGAACATAGAATTGCTAAAAACAGGTGGGTGCACCAGTTGAGTCTGTTTGTGGTGAACTCTGGCAGATCTCAATCCAAATTAAAGCTCTGTTCAGCTTTTGCAGCCTTTAACAGCTACTAACACAGTCCCCAGTTAGGGCTCCCAACAGTCCTTGCCCTGTTATTTATTCAGGCTGTCCTTGCTTGTTTTCTTTTACTAAAACAGCCTCTTGTTTGTTTGGTTTTTTCCATTCAGCGCTGTTGAGGAAGACTTGTTATCACATATTTTGATAAGAAAAATAATTTCTACCCCATCTTCTAAAAATCCCCAAACTCTACATTACCAGTGTATAACTGCCTTTCAGTTGTACATGTTTCCAGCACAGAAAAGAGATATGTGGAATTAAAAACATCACAAAACAACAGAGAAAACCCCAACATCTTTCAGACAGTGGGTTTTTCTGTCAGTGGGCTGTGACAGACAAACTCTTCACCTGCAATGGACATTTCTGGGTCATTTCTGCACATTATCCATGCACAAGAGAGGAACAGCGAGGATGTGACAGTTGCCAGTTTCACAGCAGAAGGAAGAACTTCTGCTTTATAGAATAAATTGCCCATAGATTAGGGGAACTGATGAATTAAATAGTGCAATATTGCCTGTTTATATAGCATTAGTACAGTGGGATTCCAGTCCCCATGGATTATTATGGGATGTAGGAGTACAACCACTCTGAAAGTCAGATTTCTGTTAAAACTGAGTTTCTAAGCTGCTGGATCTCAGAAACTCAGCTGGACACCACCTAGGTCCTCCTGAAATAGCAGTATTCATACTTGATAGGAATGACAATACTATTGAAAAGAAATACTTTTTCTGTCAATAAACATTTTCTTTGAAAAGCTAAATGGCTTCTTTCTGAACAACAGCAAAGTACAATCCTCTTTTTCAATACTGGCTTTGAACAAGAACCTGAAATATGTATTCAGATTTTTCAGCTCTGGCAACTCTGAGCAAGGGAAAAAAGCCATCTTCTACCTCATTTAGAATTCTTTATTCTGCTTACTTCTAAAACTTGAGATTGAGCAGCAATCCTGTAAGTATAAATGGAACAGACAAACTTAGTAAACTACTTGAAAAGCAGCAATACCCTGCCTGATGTGGTTTATTAGGAAAAGTGATCTATTTTTTTAACTGCTACGCTGGGCTGAACTTGCATATGTGAACCAATAGATCCCTTATGAAAAACAGGAAGGGGATGCATAAGGACGGGTATGTGACAAGTGATATTTCCTTATCAGATGTAAAGAAACAGTGCAAGCATCCAAGTAGTACTCCAGTTTCCCATCTTTTCAGTTCATTTTTTTATTTTTAGAGGAAAAAATTGTGACAGTTCCAGCCCTGTCCTGTAGAACACCACAGTAACACCCTGGCAGAGAGCATCCCCAACATCCCATCACAAACACAACAATAATTTTTACACAGAATTGCAGATAGATGCAGGTCCTCCACTTACAAGTCTGCTACTTTTAGTAAGTGGAGAGGCAGTAACCTGTCTGATGGACTGAAGGCAAGCACCTAAAGGACGACAACTCAACAGGAATAAAAGGTGAAGTCTGTTTTTCAGACAAATACAAAACAAACATCAGTGTCCATGATTCCCACCATGAAATAGACTCTGTTTTCCCCATCATCTATTTATGGGTGCTGGTTGCTACTGCATTTTGCCACATAATTTAGATAAAATCCTGGATAGAAGTGGGACACTGTGTATTCACATGAATACTCACTCCTGAGGGATAATTCATGATAGTAGGTGCTGTCATAAAATTCATTTTGCCAGATTTTACTACAAAGCACATCATCTCCTCAGGCAAAGATCTTGGTTTTTTATACCTTTAAAATGCCTTGCTTAGCTGTGGACCTCTATAAAGTCAAATATATGAAAAAGAAGAGAACTATGCCAAGAAAATATACAGCCCTAGTTGTTATTTTACCAGACTCTGGCCATCTAAAACTCCAAGTAAAACAACAGCCTTGAAAAGGCAAAAATTTGAGCAGCCTAATTCCACAAATTGCTCAATATCTGACCTTTTAAGCACCCAGTCTTGTCATACCTAAGAGAGGAATAAAATATATCACAAAAACTATTTGCAAGAAATAAGCTCAGATTTTGGGGGTGGATCTCTCTTAAAAATCCCTTCCTATTTTTTTTTCTTGCTGCTCTAAAGCTGATAAAAATTGGTCTTTCTTGTTTTTGACAGGAGATAAAGATGAATGGGAAAGTCATGTCAGGATCAGAGTTTTATTTATGATCTTGTAAGTTCAGGACGGTGCACATGCATGATTTGCCTCTGGACTCATCTCAAAATGAACAAATGAGAGATGAAAGATTACCCTGAGGACCTGCAGAAATACACATGAAAAACAGGTTTATCTAAAGAAACAGGCATTTTTTGAGGGAAAAGGTGATAGCATGAATTTTATATCAGATCTTTACTTCATGGAGAGCGCTACATAAAATATTGTTGGCCAGATCGCTGCTGGTTTAAAAAGTCTTTTCTTATTCCTCTGTATTAAATAATCTTGTTGAGAAAATGCTGTTTCATGTGCTAGGTGACAGATTTCATTTCATCTTTGTTATGTGTGTTTCCAAGCCTTGGCTGATGCACAGATAATGCTCTTCATAGTCAGACTTCCACAAGCACTGGATAAAAGATCTGGAAAACACCTGCACATGTTAAATCCAGTGCTGTGATTAAAAATAAGACATAGTGCAAGGTAGTTTCTTTAGCTTTTAACTTTTTCAGAAGAAAAACCCACAAATAAATTTCACTGATCCAGAGGTTTACTAGCAACTGAGCATTTATTTTCCACCTGCTTGGAAGAAGGATAATCTTCTAATGCAGAACACATACTCATAATTTAAGACTTCAGTGAGTTCTTCCCCTCATGGATTCTCCTAATTTGCAGACAAAATCCTGAAGATCCTTTCAGTGCACTTGAGTAAGTCAGTACCAGAGGCAATCTAAAAGCTTGATGAGAATGTCACTTGTTTGTCCTTCATTTGCTGTAGACTGTGGTCAGTACTCCCTGTCATTATCCTCTGAAAATAGATATTATTGCAGCAAATTGATGACAGGAATCAGCACAAAGCAGAAAGTAACTTGTGGGTTCTTTGCTTCAAATGCTGTGTTGGAATCTTCTCTTTTATACATTAAACTGAAAATATTCAGATACACTTTTGAACTATTTCTACCAGATGAATGACATTTAGATCTAAAATTATTTTTCCCCTTCCTTTCTGAAGAGTATTGAGTTAGCCTTCACCCTGATCTTACCATGAGAAGTGTTAAAATCTATTTCTTTTAAGCTACACATACTGTTTTATTAAAATTCTCCAGCAAAGAAAGATTACAATTTGAAGTCCTAATTCAGGAAAAGATTTCCTCTTTTAGACAGTATTTAAATGCTCATGCTTCTAAACTAGAGCTGAACTTTAATCTGTTTTTAAGCACATTTCTGAACCAAGAGCTAAAAAATTCACACATAATTATCATGTACTGAAAACAGAAGATGATGCCCTATTAATAGAAAAGAAAATGAAGTAAGAAAAATTCCTGAAGCTTGGCATTCAAAAGGGCTTTGAAAGCAGGGAAAAGGAAAGAACAGTTTGTTTGCAGGGAGAGAAAAAAAAATCACAAGGATTTCATCACGTGAGGAATGAGAGGAAATGATCTCATCTACTTCTTCATTTGCTTTTCTGTGGCAAATTATGCTTTAGCAAGAGCACTGGGAGAACATGCCCATGATGTCTGAGCAAAAACTCACTAATATCTGCAATAAAGCTGTTTCTCTTTTCATGTGGAGTCCAGGGACAAGCAGGGACAGTCTGCTGAGGGATGTGACACCAAGTTAACACCAAAGTTAGCTAATGGTGAAAGAATTTCTTAGGACCTTAATTCTCACTCTTCTGCAAATTCACTGCCCCATTCTTTACCATTAATACAAGAACAGAATGTCTGATTTCCATTTCCTTACCAAAACTATAAATCAGACTTTGGTAGTTGTGAATTATACTACCAGAAGAGTGAGAAAAGTTTAAAATACCATTTTAACACAGTCCTTATTGAAAGCAACAGTGAAATAATCTTTCCTCTTGAAATCTCAGCCGGCTTAGATATGCTGTCACCCAGAGTGTCACATTCTTTGCTCACACCTTGACAATCTTCAAAGGAAAATCAAAAAGATACAGCCCTGCAAAACTGTCCCCTCCCTGCATACAATGGGTACAATAGTTTCCCTGGTGCTGTCTTCCCACTGTCCCAGAAGAATGAGGATGGCCTGACATCCAGCAAGGATGTCTGAGCTCATTTCCCAAATTAGTTTCTATTCCTGATCTGCTGCCTTGCACAATGAGACTTTTTCAGCAACACCGAACAAATTGTGGTGAGCTACAGACAGAAAGACCCTGTGCCCTGCAGCTGAGCCACGGGAGCTTGGCAAAGTCAGAAACCTTGGAGAACTGGTGAAAAGCAATCCAAGAGTGTGGAGAATGATGGAGTACTGCAGCAAAGAACTCACAGAAAGGACCTCCACAATCACCACTCCATTGTGTTCCAACAGGAACCACCAGCCAGCCCCAGGGCTCGTATTCTGTGACTGCTGGGAAGGAGATGGAGGGAGCCTGACACCCATAAATCAATGTACAACACCTCCAACTCCTCAGCAAAAGAGCTTTCTTCCATAATATTTTCATAGAGCTCCACCAAACCAGCTGCTATGCCACATGAAATGGTTTTTGTCCGTGTATGAAGCATAATTTAAATGATCCAATTATTACTTTTGTATTCAAAGATGGCTTATTTTCATGCAGATTTATGTTTCGTTATGCATAGAGGATATTCTTAATTGTGCTGAAACAACTGCAAATTTAATTAAAGTTTGCCAGTCCAAGCATAAAATAGATTAAAGAAAATGCTGACAACAGTAAAATAAATATTAGACTATTTAATTTAACATTTATTTTTAATCCAAACATCAAAATAACCGTGTTCCTAATTACAATTTCATGACAAAATGTCTTGAAGAAGTATTTGTCTCTATTTCCCTCCAATTTGCTCAGCTGAAACACACTAGCTTATTTATAAAACTGTTGATTAATAAATCTGTTCCAGCTGTATTACTGTATATTGCAAAGAGCACAGATTGATGTATGAAAACAACCATTATAATATTAAAGACCCAAATTCTTCACAGTCCTCAAAAGCAGAAATCCCATCGAATACATTGCAGGACAATTATACACCTAAATCTTAAAGTAGGAAAAATAAGGGGCAAACATAAGGTCCAGAGACCTGTGGCAATTTATAGCAGATGGAGAGATCAACTAAATACTTATTATAAGTTACTTGTGGTTCCTTGAACTGGGTATTACTAGACTCAAACATGTGCTGTAACTTTGACAATAAGGAAATCCTCAGCTTAATAAAAAGTTACATTCAAAAGAGGCATGAAGAAAGAATCTGGCCTGGTTCTACTGAAACTAATTGGAAACTCTCCAATTAAGTTACACTGCTTAGTATTGATTTTAATTTTATAGTCAATAAATTTAATCATTTATACTTAGCAGCTGGGGGAAAAGAAAGGTAGACAGGCAGATTTCCTCTCATCTAGATCCAGTAAGTCTGGCTCTGACTGAGGAAAAAAATTTCCTAAACCACAAGAATTATGAGCACTAACTTAACCCTTGATGTAATTCAGAAGCATTAGTTAAGAAGAGATATACAGGCTTTGCATGCCTTTTCTTCAACAGATTTGGAGGAAACAAAAGTGCCTTACCAGTCTAACAAATACCCCAAAAGTCAGAAAATTTAGAGGAAAAATATAAAATACTTTCCCCAGTTATTCACAATACCATTTTTTGCAACATCTGAATAAATTGTCTTACACGACTTTTGGTGCTTCTTCCTTCCATCTTAAGCAACATATTCAGGAGCTAAGGGATTATTTACACCTGAGTGACAACATCCAGATATTCTGAGTTTTAGGACCACCACTTGTAGAAGACACAACAATCACAGCCCATTCCTGGTTTGAAAGCCACGAGCTCAGCTGGAGCAGTCTAAGTGACAGAAGCCTCATCCAAAGGCACCCAGCACTGCCACCACAAACTGCTGCCCTACCCCTGTTCATTTCTCTTTTTAATTACTTTTTGTCAACACAGTTGAGCAAAGAAAACCTCTAGATGGAAAATATAGATGCTGCAAACTCTTTCCTCTATGTAACTTCACTGTGAAAGGACAGAGAAGTTTCTTTTTGCAATGAAACCAAGACTGAAACACAGAAAGAACTGCATACTGATAGAATCTGCATACGCTGAGAGCTCTCTGTATGTCAGTGGACCATCTTTATCATGGTGTTAACACATTTAGATGTAATAAAGTGTGACAGATACTTTCACGTTCTCCTTATTTACCTTTATCAGCTATACGTTAGTACCAAGGGAAAAAAAACCCAAAAAACAAACATCCAAAATCAAAAATTCAATAGAACAAATGAGGAATTTAAGACAGTATGAGGGATTATTAAACTCTTTCACAAAATAAGAAGCAATTAAGAAGGAAAGCAGCAAGGATCGTGTATTTTTCAGACAGGAATAAAACTGGAATTCTTCACCAAAAAACCAGTGAACTGAACAACAGCACCTATTGATATATGAATATTGTAAGGAAAGCCTGATCTGGAATCCAGCACAACTGGTAGATGAAAACCCTATTTGGATGCAATACCAAGTTAACAAATCACTTTATATCAACACTGTTGAAACAAACAAAAAAACCCAAACTTATTGAAGTAACCACTGAGTTCATCAACCCAGAACTATTCTTTCATGAAGAGCAGTTCATATTTTAGTTCCACTTTTTATACAAGCACCAAAATACACAGAAGAAATTAATAAAACTCATTAAGCTTTTTTTTTTTTTTGCTTCCCTTTCTGTGTTACAAGTTTTATCTTTGAAAACTCTACATGGTATTATTGATCAAAACTCTTTTTGACAATGTAATAGCCTCCAAAACCTCTAAATACTGTAAGAAAGAAAGAATACACTGCATTTACAGGCTTCCAGACTATCACACTTTTGACTCCTGCAGAGAACAATAAACATTCCATGACGTAAATCAGCCTAGACCTTTTGTTTTGTGTAGTCCATAAATTACCAGTGCAGCTGTTTAAAACAGAAGGAATATCAAAAGATAGGGTTGCACATAAACAGGCAGTAACAGAGCAGTTTAAGGGTTAGAAAACCTCTACTGCCAAAACCAGCATGGCAATTTACCTTCCTGAGAACCAGGCAACACCTCTACACACATCTCAATACAAACTTCCCCATCATTGAACCAGAAGGTTTTGGGAGGAGAAATCAAGTACCCAAGTCATAACATGTGGAATTACAAATTAAACATACAAAACAACCAAGTTTTTGGAGTTTTGATTTAGAGGCTCTTTGATTAGGAGGGCTTGGCTTACCTGTTTAACATCATATGCAAGAAGAACAAATCTTAGGTCTGGTGAAACAGAGTATCTTGATGCTTTGAAGGTTACCTGCAATGAAGTAACAGTAAAAGTGAGCTAGCAATAGAAAAGTAATAAGATCCCTTTCCCAAATTTTCCCGCGCCTCATTTAAGAACTTCCCATTCACAAGACAGAATTGGTTTAGAAAACCAATGTAATTTTCACAAAATACAACTCATTAAATAATTCTTAGTCTAATTAGCTGGTATTAGCACAATGGCAACAGAAGAATCTGGCTTCAACATTAAATACCAATGAGAGGCTGATGAGGTTTTTCCATCATCACTGCAAGCAGTAAATTCAAGGATAACAACTATAGCCAAGTTATTCCCAAAGAATGAAGGAAGACACTTTGGTTGGAATGATTAAAAGGGAGATTCATCACTAGGCTGGCCTTAAAGATAATATGCAATAAAAAGAATAGGTGTGCACTACATCTCTACTGCTTTTCTTTTAACACCACATATACAAATATTTTGCAAAACAACTTGAACCAAAGCAAAAATCTTTCTTAAAGAAAATTCTTAACAGAGAGAAAAGTGAAACATAAGGTAACATTATAAAACTAATAATGCTTTACATCCATTCAAGACTACATGACACCCAATTGAATTCAAGATTGTAATTTCATCAAGGGGTAAAGTTGATGTCAGAAATAATTTAATGAATCTACTGCATGAGAAAGATAAGAATGTGCTTTAAAGGGCACCAAAGGAAGTAATTTTAAATTAATCTCAAGACATCTATTTGCAGAATGAAAGGAAAAGGAAGAAATAAAAAATGCAGATAAGAGTAGTAAAAAAGTAGGACAGCAAAAAAAAACAGAATCAGAAACCATAAAATGAAAACAAATAAATATAGCTATGTAGGACAAGATCTAGCCACTATTTGATTTCTTAAGGATCTTGTTCTGCTTAGCCTAATCCCACCACTAAACTAATGAATTCAGCAGGGGTTTAAAGGTACACAAGCAGGAAGTCACAAACCATTACATTCAGAGTAGCTAAGGAGCTATACCTCAAAAAAAAGAGCTTCCAATAAACTGAAAAGATGCTATATTTTGGTATACATATTAAACTCAGCTTCCTAAGGTTCTAATATAGTTAGAATCAAGCTATCAAAAAAAATTAAAGGGAAAAATATTTTTGAAGATAAACTCTATGATTCAGCAGCATAACAGAATCAAAGTCAGAAGATAATTCTGCAGTCTTGAGAAAGAAGGGGAAAAAAAAAAAAAGACAACACACCTTAAACCATCCTTCTGTATCTGCAAAGCATCCAGCACAGATTTCTACTGTGCCCAAATTTGCTTTTAGGAGTTAATCATCTTTAAGCAGAGACCATGTTAATCTATGAGTAACATTCCCTTCTCCTGGCACTTCGCTGAAAATATTTTCAGATGTGAAATTTACCTTCTTTCTAGCAGTTTATTAATTATTGCCCCAGTACCTCAGTGTTTAGCACTGCACAACCCAGACAACTTTCCAAATTCACTCCCAGGGAGTGCAGCTCCCACCAGTTCACACATTTAGCAAGAGCCTGCATTCCCTGATGGAGACACCACAAAGGCAATGAGGGTGTTCCTGCAAACACCTGAGCAGCTCAGTTGCAAGCCATTGGCACTGCCAGGCAATACCAGCAAGAGCTACTTGCATATTCAAGTACAGAGCATTGTGGATTTGAGATTTAAAGTCTTTTGAATCTCACTAACCTTGTTTATTCAGCTTGCACTCACCTGCAAAATTTTATTTGCCTCCAGACACAAGGTGAATATTCAATGCAAAAAAAATATGGTAATGGGTTTGGGCAAAATAGTTTTATTTTTGTTAGCATAATGGCATAATTCTTGGTAAAAGGAGTATAAAGCTGTGTCATACCAGCAGAAATCTTGTGCTCATTGCCAAAGCTGATATCAACGCTGATTTCTTTAAATTATCATAAAAACATTATTAGCCCTTTTATTTAAGCCTGATTTACAATCAAGCTTTTAGTAAAACAGATATTTAATTCTAACAGAATTGCAGAGAGATTTAAGTGACTTGAAGTGATAACAGTTTCCTTAAAATTCTGGTTTTGAAGGGGTTTTTTTTTGGGTAAAGACAAGCACAATTTTGGCAATTAATTCAAAAACACCTACTTATATGCACAGAAGAAGCCCTTACAGATTAAAAACAGAAAATTAAATCACCTGAGTCATTCCTCCTGCAAGTAAACTCAAGATCTGTGAGTCACTTAAACAAAAGACAGATTACTTTTTTTTTCCCCCTTTTCAAACATGTCTAAGGGATTTCATCAACCAACAGCTGCCTGACCCCATGGCTGAGGAGATCAGACCAGCTGGTGAAGGGCTTAAAATAAAGTTTCAGTCCCTGCTGTAGGAGATGAGATGTATGCCACACAAACCTTTGGGAGATCTTCTATTGGGTCAGTCTCTACAGGGGTTAGACATATTTATTCATTAAAGAGAAGCTTGAGAGGACTCTGACCCCAAGGGTTTATTCTCCTCTCAGGAGAACACATTTCTGAGTTCAAAAGGAAGTGTTGGGGAAACACCACATTGGAAATACACTAGGAATTAAAAACCCTCAGGTGTCTTGTTATCTCGAGGATGGCTGTTGCATGGGTCTGCATATCCCCAATTTCTCAAGCTTCTTGCTTTGTCAGGAGTTATTTAGCCTTCATTAAGGAAGACAGACCTAAATGCTGCCCCATGTGACTATAACCCTATGGGTTTGCTGTGCTTGATCTCTAAGAAATGGAATTTGGACAAATAAGCTCTAAAACTGGGAGAAACAGAGCTGCCTAATTAGGCAGAGTCCAGGGATGCAGAAGCAGAGCTGGTTTCCCTCTGCATCCCTGCTCACTATCAGCACTTGGGGACTGGGGCAGTCCAGCACTGTGCACTCCATGCACACCCTAATCCCTTTCCAAAGGCAGAACACAAGTTAAAAGGGAAGGGAGTTTGCTTGTTTCCCTTTATCATAGGGATTTCAAGAGTTGAAATCCCTATGAAAAACATCAGCTCCATGCAACCAGAAAACACTTGAACTGGAGAAATTGCTGTAATCCTTGAATTGGTTACAGTCTACACTACTGCATAATTCTGAGACAAAATAAATGTGGGGTTTTTTAACACTTGTGCACTGTCTTCCCTGCTTAATTCACACACCTGTCAGCCACTTTTCCTATATTGCTGTATTTGACATAATTTCACTTTTTCAGACATAAATGATCCTTATACCTGATCTTTCATTCCTCATTCGACCAAATCTCCCACTGACTGTAAAATCAGGTCTAGCCATATGAAACATTGTATTTCTAGGTTTCTTTGAAATACTTTCTGTGATAAGAGTTTTAATTCTTCTCCTGACAGTGATGCATGATGTGATGACCTCAGTAGTCTCACTGCCACCATAGCAGTAAAAGCCAAATCCAGGCAAAAAGACAGAACAGGCTTTTGTCCTTTAGATTTCCAGTTTCCTTCTCTCATCCTCTTTCAAGAATTGCTAAAATATAGTTTTGCATGGAAAAGAATGGTTTTTACCACCTTTCCATATGGGTGATTAAAATGGAGCATAGAACTCCAGTGGACAATATATTCTCAAGTTTGATTTCCAATGTCAATATTTCTTTTTTTTCTAACTTTGCAATGTTATGTGTGTTTTCCTGTTAACTGTAATACCTGTTATGACTGTGTTTAAGAAAAATTTTAGGCTTGGTTCAGGCTCTGCATCCTCAGCAAGGGCCCCTAGTATCAGCTCTTTTTATTTCTCCTGTTTTCTTAAACCTTAATTCTGAGCTCCTGATGTACTGGTGACTCTCTTCATCTTTCACATACTATTAAATTTTGAGGTTACTGGTTTTGTGGATTTTAACTACTATGACATTTAAATCAGTGTCTTATTCATAATCTTTCAAAAACATGGTAAAGAACAAACAGATAAAGTTATCTGTAATACAATCTAGCCCCGAGTTGTAAAAATATTTTTGTAAGATGTATACTTTACAGTCTTCTTTTTCCATAGTTTCAGTTGGATGGTTTTAAGAGAAATAATAGATCATCGTTAAAACTGATTTAAAGAAATGTTCACTGTTGTGGAATCTGCTTAATTGTCTGGTTTGGGTTTTTTCCTTTAGGCTTACCCCTCCTGCTGTTTCAGTTTCTTGTGCTTCTATTTTCCCCAGAAACTTTCATCTTCCACACTCCTGTTTTTCTCCTTCCCCGGCTTTTTAGTGCTCCCTTAACACACATTTAGTCTTTATATTTTTTTAAATTTATTATTATTCATCCAGAATGAAATATTTTAAGACCTTCAGGAATGTTGCTTTAGATCTTGGTGGCACCCAGGACCTCTCTATTGCACATCTACATCTGTATCAGAAATTTAACTTGATGGTGTAGCGGAATCTCATGGGATGGGGGTTCATCAGCATTCACAGGTATCCAGCTCCACTGATCAGACAGGCATTGGCCAAATGGCATAAAAGGAGTCAGGCAGGATGGAATTACAGGAGCTGCAGGAGGAGAAGGCATTTGGCATGTCACAGTTCCCTTGGGAGGCACTGGCAGTCCAGGAACAATGGGATTCTCCTTCACTGCCACTGCTGTGACTGAAAGGAGAACATGGACCATGAGAAAGCAGCAGAGAGTGGAGCCCAGCAGAAGAGCAAGGCTGGAAACAGGGAACCTCTGAGAAAGACAGGTTGTAATTAGAAAAATGTGCTATAATTGGAATGATGAAAAATTTGGGTTTCCAAGGTTACGTTTCTTAATGTGGTGCTTCTTGTGTCACCTGAGCAGTTAATCTAGACCCAAAAAATCTGCAATGCCAGGTGTTGGAACTGTTAACCCTCGGTTTCCAGTCCAGTTTAAAAAACAAATGTGCCTTAAACCATGACCTCAGCTGACTTCTATGCTCTCAAAAACAGGAACCAAATTCCCCAAACCCACCTGGAACTGTAGGATATAAAGATAGACATGAACCAACCATGAGCCTTGCACCACCACCTCACTGATAGAAAATAACCCCTAACCAGTCAATCACAGAAGTTTTTCCCCCTCCATTTCCCAGGACAATTGACATAGTTAACCCTTAACTATATCAAGGAACAATCTTACCAGGAATAGTATTTAGAGAAATCCCACAGAGTTGCTGTAACCTGATATTTTCACATTTTTTATAGTGAAACCTCCTTCTTGGACAAAACTTGGACAAAAACCAATTGCCACCACCTAACCAAACCACAGTGACTGAAAATCCTTCCATCTTTCAGGCTTTCCTACCCTGATGCACAGTGGTGCACTGCAACAATAAACCCTTCCTCATAAAAACCCCTCTGCTGAAAAGGCTGTGCTGAGAGTGTTATTGGACACCCAGAGGAGCATGGGATAGTAGAGAGAGTGTTACAATATTCATAATCACCTATTTACAACATGTGTGGGTCATTAAAATGTCCAGTGTTGCAACAACTATTAATATTTATGTGGTTATATAATGTTATTTAATGTATTTACTATTATTCACCCTTTCATTATTCTCTTATGCAAGGTTCTTAAATACAAGCACGTAACCTACTCTTGCAATTAAATCTACATTAATCAACAAAGGAACTGTAATTGCACTATGATGCTGCACTGAGTTTCATGTCAGAGGAAGGTGGTGTGGTGGTGGGGAGCACAAAACAAACCAAAAAGAGTATCCAAAGGAAGAGAACAGGCAGGGCTGTTTATGAACAACACTCTGTAAAACACCACAAAAGAGCCCCTGCCAAAAGCTCTGCTCAGACTGAAGCTCTCATTCTCTGCTTTTGGCTGCAAGGCCTCCACAGGGCTGTCACAGCTGGGCTGCCACAGCCTGACCCTGGTCCCTGAGCCAGGACTGCTCCTGCTCTGTCACCTTCTGACACCAACAGCAGGCAGCAAGGCCCTTCCCTCTCCACCTTTGTGTAAAAGATGGTCCTCAGTAACACAGCAACACACCAGGCTGCAGGGTGAGCTCCTGAAAAGCCTCTGGAAACAGGTTTGAAACTCAGCAGTAATTGTTTGCTGTGCACCATGAATGCAGCTTCCCCTTTGAGCTTGAAAAGAGTTGTGGAAAGGCACAGAAATCAAAGGGCACAGCAAGTCAGGATTTACTGGGGGTTAGAAGAGTACAGCTGGACAGTTTTCACAAACTGAAAACACTTCCACTTGTATTGCCTGGTATTGAAAACAAATGAACAGATTCAAAATTTATCCCATCATGCACACTCCAAAGCCTGGAGGGGTCCCAGTGGACTCACTTGTGACAGAGGACCCTGAGTGTTTGTCAGGGTGTGTGCATGGAATCTGAATACATGCACCACAAGAGCAGTGAAACTGAGGGCTAACAAAGGTCTTACCACTTTCAAAATTATTGCAGCTTTTTAAAGACAGAGAAATGAATTCAAAACTTCTGCAGGTTTCTTTCAGAGAATTCAACACGCTTGGAAAGTTCCATACCAGAACACACAGTCCCTACACACATTTTCTATCCTTTCTGTGCTTGCTTTTTCCAGTAGATTTTGTGTTTAAGGGTTGTAAAACAGGCTTGATATGATGACTTAGAATAAGGAACCAGATAGACAACTTTCCCTGAGCTAAAGGATCCATGTGGCCCTGCATGCTCTCTTCTCCAGCTTGTGGCTGGGCTGTGTGTGAACTGATAACCTGCTTTTACTGACCCTAAGGAACAGCTGATGGCAAAAGCATTCAACAAAATGCTTGCTAAACACTGAAATTTCTTAGCTAAATGTGGCATAATGCTACTGATTTTGGAAGTGTGAAGTGCAAT
The DNA here is from genome assembly GCA_035048045.1 of Chlorospingus semifuscus. Taxonomy (NCBI): domain Eukaryota; kingdom Metazoa; phylum Chordata; class Aves; order Passeriformes; family Passerellidae; genus Chlorospingus; species Chlorospingus semifuscus. The sequence continues at coordinate 8,006,222 of JAWWMS010000287.1, read as the reverse complement.
AAAGTATTGCCAAATGCTGAAAAGCTGGTGGGTTGTCACTTAGGATCACAGTGATAGGCAGCCCAGGCAGATGATAGAGAACATATTGTAATCATGTATCGAGGCAGCATCCCAAACACCAGGATGCCACGCAGTGATTAATGTCTAGGGCTTTTTCTGGCTCCTCTTCATAGGAGACTGGCCCAGCCTCCAGCTGTGAACATTTATATGCTGCTGGCTAAGGATATTAACTGTTTATTAGACAGCTGAAACAGGAGGGACTACGTGGATACAGTCAGAGGAAAATGTGTATTAGAAAACATCCTTAAATAATAACACCCAGAGATGTCAACAAATATTCTTTGTGCTTTGCAACCTATCCTTTTCACTTATGGCATTGTATTTGTTACCCCTAACATTACTTTGCTGATAGATTAATTATATAAAGGCCAGACTGTTTTACTAATTGATTACAGAAAAGGATTCCGTTCCAGAAGAACATGAGAATTTCTTCTACTTCTAAATAAAACCTGATTATACTGGAAAAAACTACTTTAATTCAGGAACTTGGGATAGATACTTCCCCTGTGTAAGAGAAGTGGGCATCCCAGAATGACAAAACACCAGCCTTTCTTCTTTCCAGGTGCATGACTATTATTAATGGTACTTTTAAAGGTTGGGGGATTTTATTATCTTTATAGATGTTAGCATAGGGTTATTTTTAAAATCTGCAGCCTACTTTTCTGATGATACACCTACTCAGTGAGCACAGCAGATTCTCATTAGGGCTACCTGGCTCCTACACAATAAGCAACACAAAGAAGGATAAAAGGTGTGTACTTTGCAGGAGAGTGGCAGTCTCTAGGATGCAAAAGAAGAGCCAGTGATCTGTGCCCAGTGGAAGATTGCTTCAGAGGCTGAGCAATGAGGGGAAAAAAGAAAATCTCCTCTGAGCTGCTGATTCAAACACAGTCCAATCAGGGGTGACAAAGAGTCATTACTTGCCCCTTTCCTCTGCACAAGGAGTTTATCACAGCAGTTCAATTCTCCATGGACAATTATCAACATTACTGAGAAAACCCTGCCATTTCTCTGGCTGCTTGAGCAAAGGCAAACAGGAAAGCAAATGCAGACTGAAATCAGACTAATAACTCCCATCAAAAGGCGACTCTTCCATGACTAAAACCCTTTGATAGGGAAAAATGAAGGATCTTGCATTGCCACTGCCTGTGTTGGATCTCTGCTGTATATTTTATTAATCCAAGACATCTCTGCAGAGTCATTAAACCACAACCATTCTAATTATGCACCAATGATTAAGCAGATGTGACACTGAGCGAGGAAAATGTTTGATTAATGATCCAGGTGTCTAACTTTAGAAGATTACATTTAGCAGTGCAAATCTGGGGACAGTCAAGCTCAGAAGAACAGGAGAGCTTTTGATTTCAGCCTGCCTCAGCAATGCTATCCTGTTTTGTTAGATAACATTAATTGTTGGCCACCATGTCAGACAGCACAGAACATTTCCCACTGTTCTCTTCCAAACATACACCAACAAACTTGCTGGGCCTTCTGCTCTGTTTGCAGCTTTTTATTATACTTCCTCCATGTGAATACTAATTGCTGGAACTGACTATTTTTAAGTATAACACTCTCAACTTTGGCTGTGTAAAGAGAGGAGCTCTGCAGGAAAAAAAATACACTTAGGTTTTTTATTTTTTTCACCCATAATTACTACATGGTTGCTTGAATATCACATATCTTGGATCAGTTTCCCACATTTCTAATTAATAGCAGATATCTAGTGTCTAGAGCTCACTGGGTTTGTGTGAATTGAGGATAAATCAGTTCCATAAAAAGCCCAGGGAAGAACAACTTTGCAAAAAGAGGCGACACCCCTGGTGTGAAGCAGCCCGTCCTTCCCAGCCCATCATCAGTTGGCAAGGCTGGGGTGGCACGATGGCCTGAATAGCCTGTCATGCTGGCACCACACTCTGGAGCACAGGCCAGACACTTCCAGCCAGAAGTGCCTGGATTCCTCTGTGAGGAGACTCAGGCCTTGGCAGTAAAGTCAATTCTGCAGCCGGGGATGCCCAAGCAGCTGCTCCTGCTCAAGGATGCACTGAAGGCACCACAGAGACCTGGCACAGGCCGGGCTGGCCAGGCAGGGGCTCACACAGCCTTGGTAAATGGCTAACAGGGAAAGTCCTTCCTAATGCTTAAGAGTTTGTACTTTACAGACATTCAGCCTTCCACTGATGCCTCAGGTTTTAGCTTTTTTGTTTTTCAGATTCTGTGCTGCTTTAGTGTGTAAGTCTGAGCTTCATATGAGGGGATGGTGAACTCTCTTCGCAGAGTAAGGAGACAAAACAGTTCCTTCCCTAGCTGAGGACCAAGGACAAATGATCCAAATTTCAGGCCCAAGAGCATAAACAGCAGTGGACTATAAGTGGACAATTAACTCCAGTGTACAAATGGACCAGAACTTACTAAAGTGAGTAACCTCATGACCAGGTGTCCATTTTGTGACCATTTTGGGTTCACCTTGGGTGTAGCCCTGGCTGGGCTCTTGTGCTGCCCAAGGTGGATCCACTCTATTAAGCACCTACTTTATTCTTTACCTCCATCTAGGTCAGCCTTCACAAGGCATCACCACCCAGTTTTAATTGTGTCTGACAGCCTTTTTTGGGCTAAGAGGTTCCCTGAGGCACATCCCAGTATATGGAAGGTGCAGCTCACAGAAGGGGAGTCACACACACACCCACCCATTAAAATATAATTCTCTCCTCCATCCTTCTCCATCTTTACACTGACCTAGGAAATCAGCATCAAATTCTTTCTCCTGAAGTTCTACTCTCCTCTTTCTTGTTTGAGGAGTTAGAAGTGAAGGTTCTGCTCTCCTCTTTCTTGTTTGAGGAGTTAGAAGTAAAGGTCACCTGAGGCTTTATGCTTTGAAAAGAGGAATCTCTATCAGCAAAGGCCAGGAACAGACCAGGAATAAAATCAGCCTTTGCCAAAGAGCACTGATGAAAGTGAATCATCCTTTTGAGTCTGCAGGTGTAAAAGATTTTATTAAATTAAAAGTACAGGGATTAACAATAACAGCCAGTGGTCTGCATGGAGTATTTATGAGGAGAGATTGACAAGCCACAGAATTATGCTGCAAAACCCTGATAAACAAGAATTACAGGGTGGAATGTAAGTGGTATCCCTGAGAATAACAGTGCCAAGCAAAGCAAAAGAAAATGCAGACTAAAGTATTAAAGCACTTCTTAGCAATTACAGCTAGTCAGAAACCATTCTTGACCCTTTGCTGGTCAAGAGGAATAATCCCCAATCATCTACTCAGCCATTAAAGCACATAGAAACAACTAAACCAGAGATTAACATGACATTTTTCTTTCCATATTTATTTCTCTTAAGGAAAATATTCCTACGAATCTTGAACAATTTCCCTCTTTTCTAATAGTGAAAAACTCTCAACATTTAAGTAGCATTCCTACCTTTTATGCAACATGTTTTCCTGATAGACATAGGGTAGATACCCCAAAACATATGCCAAGCACAATCCACCCTTCAGATGGTCTGAACAAAGCACAACCAACAGCAAATCCTCCAACATCTTGGTTATTTACACGTAAAAAAACAAATAACTTCATTCAGAAATCATTCCCTGACAGAGGAATGGATTATATTTTTCATTTATATGCAGTTTAGTCTAGGTCATTAACATATCTCCTCTTTTAGATATTGTACTCTCTCCCTCCTACTGCAAGAAAAAAATGTTAGCAGACTTTCACTGGGAGCGAAGCGGATAATATATATTACTTACAAAAGTTGTGTTTTCCAGTAATAATGTAGTTGTATTTGTTTCTACATTCAGTTCAACAACATGTCCATTCCTGGTTTTATACACCACTGCTGTATCTGCAATGACAAAGAAATGAGCAGTCAGCAAACACGCTGACAATTTAATACCTCTGTAGAGAGAACCAGCAGGTTAAATTAATTACAGTATCCTTATTACTACACACAAACAAGACAGAAGTTTTGTTGATTTGCCTCATGAGCTTCAAAATTACCAGTTTATACCCTATAGCATGCTCCCCTCATTCAATACATCTATGTTTTGGCCATATAGCAAAGTAAAGTTTTGCAAAAAACCAAAATATTTTGTTGAACATCTTATTCACATCTCCTCAGAAATGATTCCAATAAAACTTCTGTACTGGTCTGTATTTCTGGTGACTGGATGGACAACGTCATGACTATTTTAAGACAGTCCATATTCTGTGTGATTCATGCTGGGCTGCAGAATACTGAATTTTCTTGTGAATTGAATGTTAGCAGTTCACACAAGCTAACACAAGCAAAGGAGGGTTAAAGCAAAGTAGGTCCACTTGAAAAACATTTAAAACATTGTGGGATGAACTGTTGCAACTTTTTCCACTCACTTGATTTATCATTTCTTTCCTGAAAAAGAATCCAACACATGTCAAGGAAAAAAAAGAAATCTGTAATTAATTGGGATTTCTATGAAAAATACTTTGCATTTGCTTGTATCAAAACCTGCAAAATTACCAAGAAATACACAATTACTACATCAGCCTTGAGTTAAAAAAAAAGTTCCAAATTTTCCACTATTTGTTACAAGATTGAATAGAGTGCTGATTCTCTCAGATTATTCAAAACCCATGTAAGAGATTTGTACTTAATTAAATGAAACAGTTTTATTATAACAATATAAAAAGCATAAGAAAATTTCTAAATTAAGCCTAAAGGAAACACAAAAGAACTTCCCTGATCTTCAGTAATGTCTGAGAAATTCATTACAAATCCCTGAATTTTATGAAGTGGGAAGTAAACATGACTGGAGTAAAAGGTTATGCTATCATAAAAAAAATGCTTTGCTTATTCAGAAAAATGTAGCTCTATTTTAATTGACTCCACAGCAACTCAAGATATCCAGCCCTAGTGAATGTTCTCTGGTAGGTTCTGTAAAATTAATGAAGCCTCATTTGAAGAACTTACCAAGCTATTTTAGGGCCATGGCTGGAAATGGGGTGAGATTGATGGGGTTTAGGACAGGATTATTAGAGCTGCTGTTTAGGAAGGCAAACCAGACTGTGAACTGTGGAATTAACAGCAGCTCTGTTTAAAGAGAAAATATTTCAAATATTCATTTTGAATAAAAAGGAACAGCACTTCACAGACAGTTATTTGGTTTCAGGTTACCAATTACAGAACATGGCTGTTTCTGCAGCTTCCTTTAGGCTATTTTGCATTTATTCTTTTAGGAACCCCAGCATTGGAAATCTGCAATGACACTGGATCACTGTGCTGAGTTTTATAGAAAAAAATGAAGTTGTCTGGCTAAAGAGCTGTCCCTAGTTATGACTGAACCATATTGTGAGAAATGGCATAAACAACCCAGGACACTGAACAGCAGTGCTCCAAACCATGCATTTTGACCCCATAGGTGACACTAATGTGCTAAAATCCAAAGGAGTACAGAATGTTACTCCTTCTCATTTATCTACTCTCCTACATGTCATTTGCCAACAGGATTTATAGCACTGTGCCTCATTAACTAATCCTACCAAAACAAAGTCACTCAAAAAAAGAACTTTCCCTTAAAATTCCTACGAGGACCACAAATAAAATGCACAGTCCTAAGGCTCTTCTTGCAAGTCCTTTACAAGGTGTGAAACAACATTTGGAATGGCAAATACTGCGAGAGACATAAACGAAAGCCTTTGTTCTGCAGTTAGAAGAAAATTTACTCAATAAATCAGAACAGAAAACTGAGTCAGGCCTCTTGAAAAGCCAGGCTTTACTGGACAGGAATTATACCACTCTTTGAACTTGGACTCAGCAGTTACTTCCTGAAGGGCAGAAATCAAATGAATGCTTGCAAAATGTATGGTGATTTGCAGGTAAAAGACTATACCAAAATCTCATGTAAACACAGAGCATAACAGTCTTCAAAAGTAATCATAGTAAATAACATGGAAGTCCCACTCCAAACAATATTTTTTCAGGCTGGAAAATGTGATAGTTGATGGTCACACCACATGATGGTGATGATTTTTTTCATTGATTGCTCAAATGTTAATTAAGAGCCATAAACACAAGGGTTTTTTGAAAATTTTGTTACGTATAGTCAGAAATTCTACAAAAGAAAACATTAGCTAGTCCTTAGCCTCATCCACTTGCACAGCTGACGGATTTGTTTTATTTATTATCTTGGTGCCTTCACCAGAAGAAGGTTCAGGGGCCTCTGACACTTCACAAAGACATTCAGAGAAGTGGAGTTCTTAATTCAAAGAAATTCTCATTTAATTTGAAACAAACAGTAGTACCATGTGAAAAGCTCTCAGCTGGGCACAAATTGCAGCCCTGAGGAGACATATTATTGATCTGAGGACATCACCAGAATGCAAAACATCCTGTCTTCAGCAAAGGAGAATGTGAGGAAGCCTCTGTAAAGAAGATGTGCTATCGAGTCACCAGCCCTGGATGATGCACACAAAAACAGCCTTGAAAACAACTGACTGAAAATTTCGTAATTATAATAGTTCTCAAATTTCTGAAAAGTTTGGAAACTCCAGAGCATTGAACAACTGATTAATTTATTCTGCTTTACTAAAACACGAAGACAGACAACCAAGGCTCTGTATGTAAGCTATCCTGACATCAGTACCAAAGAAAATAATGGCACTATAAATCCAGGATTCTCCCCACAAAAATAATGGCTGGCAATATAATTAACACCTAACAGCACTTTACAGAACATAGATCTTGTTAAAAAAAAATTGAGAGTCCTATATTTGATAGAGGCAACTCCGCTGAAACTGTGTATTGGGTTTTCATCCAAGGTATTTGATTTATTTTATGACATCCAAAGCTTACATTAAACAGAATTAATGGGAAATACATTAGGAGGATTAAAAACAGTATCACTAAAAATAAAGAGGTAGACAGGGTTATTATACACAACTATCTTTGGGAAGAATTGATTCCATCTTGATTTTGACCTTATTTCTAAGGCTGACTGAGAAGGAGTGGACACACACCCCTGCAGGACAACTTGATGCTCAACAGGTTCTCTACAGTTATTTGGCTTTCACAAAGAATGCAACATTAAATAAAATATTATATGAAAACAAACTCAAACAAAATTCTGGGATTGTCACAGCAGAATAAATTCACCTTAGTCAGCAACATCCTCTTACAGAATTGTACTAGCTGCAGAACCAACAGGAATTCATTGTGAAGCTAAATGTCCAAATTCTTATACTATTGTATGTTTTTAGAAGTTAATATTTTCATCATCTACCCTATCTCTAGGCAAAGAACATGGAATATACATTCTGCTGACATGATTAATCCATACATTTTAAATCACAGTTTGGATAGATATAAATATGGCCCTCAGTGACAGCACTACTACATAAATACAGCACCATGATAATCTCAAGTATTTTTTTTTTTAAATAAAAGCAATATTTCTTATAAATAGCTTCACTAAGACTATTGTTTCTGGTTTAGGTTTAACACTGCTAAGGGTTTTGTTTAAGATCAGGGTATGAGTTGGCAGGAAATGCAGCTCTATACTGTGCCTGACATAATATAAATTGTTCCTGGGAATGTCAAAGTACAGGCAAACTATCATAAAATGAAAAGAAATCAATGCAAAACTTTTCCTACTTGACAAGCAGCTTGACCCTCATCAATTTTGCAATAATTTCTTTCCCTCCATTTATTGAATTTACCCCCATTTATTGAATTGACAACATGCTACCACATCCTAAATGCTACAGAACTCCTTTGTAGCACTCACAGTTACACAAGGTATGTTCACATGAACCAAAAAAACAATCCAAGACCTTGTAAATGCCAATGAAAAATCCTGTATTATTTAGGGGGAAAATGGAGTAACTTCTAGCCTTAAATACATCCCCATACTGCAAATCAATCCCTGAATTGTTCTAGTGCAAGAATTTGGGCCAGAGGAACCTTTCATGGTTTATCTTTCTGACAGCAAGACACTGAATGGTCGTGGTTTATTTGAAGAGTATAAACTCTAGTTTCATGGGTCACTGAAATTAAGTAATTCATCTTGTTATTTAAATGACACAGACTGAGTTAAAAGGACATACTACCACACACTTTCAAACCTCTTGAATTTCAGTCCAGTATTCTATTCACTTTCACATCTATACTGATCCAACTTTTCTTAGTTGGAAGTCTTGCTCTTTTATTGGCGGTATTTTCATCTTTAGACCTGTACATGACACAAAAAGCTCCAGGCTGCTAATCACATTTATTCTTTTTCTGCCATGGAGTAACTCCAAGAGTCTCCCTGTGTGCCCTAAGATGTTGACATGGGTTCTATCTCTGCAATTCAGCAGCAAGTCAAGAGAAGGGAGTTGTGTCCTTCATGTGAATGAGCAAAGGGGGTGTGAAATGCTTTGTCATTTCTGCAGGTCCCTAAATCTGGGATATTTTACAAGAGATTGCAAACCAATAGAGATACGAGACCAAGTATTAAAAGTCTTCTGTGTCTTACTTGGAAAGATCCAAAAGCCTCAGGAACAAGTGGGGCTTCCTTGATGAAGTATGAAAGCAGGAATCCTGCCCTGGATGAATAAAAATTTATGAAAATACAGCAACCCATCACAGGCTCACTAAAGCCACAGGACTTAGAAGATTACTGAATCTGAGCCCCCACTGTCTTGTGAATATTTCATCTAAGCTAGGCAAGACTTGCATTTCTACCTAGTTTATTTCATTCTCAGAGGTTTTAAGTGATGATTTTTTGACCTATGAATACACATTGAGTTATTCTTTAGCCTCGAATAGACATCATGGAGACCCAAGCTTATTGTAAAACTAAAACCTGCCTAGCCTGTAAATCTACATTGCCATCATGTTCACTGAGATTATTCACATTAATCTCTGCAGCTGCTCGCACTGACAAGGAGCAACAGAATTTAACAGCACTTCTTTGAGTGTAAAAAACCTGATTCTTTCCAAATTCACAGTACAGTTAATGTATATTTTGTTTGCCAAATGAAATTTTTATAAAATATTTGCTAGATTTTTATTACTTGTTGATAATAAGGCTTATTTCATGGTAACTTGTGTGGATTGATCAATTTCAATGGAAACAGGCCAAGACCAACTTGCTAGAACTTGGATTAAAAGTGGTTTAGAATTTACTAATACTGATATTGAATGGTTTGACAAAAAAACTGATTTATAAAGAAGGTGCACAGACTGCTAATTGCTGGTTATTTGCACAGAGCACTGTAAATCTTAGCCTAAGCTAATTGTCCAAAGGAGATCAGCACTCAGGCAGTTTTGTGCATAGAAACCATTGGGTATTAAGGCAATTTATCAAACAGTCTTGAGAGAGCAAGTAGTTTCTAAAAAAGTGGAGGAAAGAGAAGGAAATAATTCAGGCAATGCTGAAAATCTGTTCCATAATATCTGGAATAAGGAGGCCTCAGGGTAGTCTTCTGAAATTGCTGACAGTGTTAACCTGAAGATTGCTAATGCTTATTTTCCCACTGAAAATATTTACCAAGTTTTAGTTTGTTTAGCTAAAATTCTGCTTTGCAGCACAAACAGCAGCATTAGCAAGTCAGAGTCCTCCTCTTCCTTACATTTTATGTTTTTTCAAATGCAAACATGCAAGAAAGTTGATATCTTGCAGTCAACACATATGTCAATCAGCCTTTGCTGTACACAGTATTATTAGAACTGCAGATGGCATTACATCAAATTGATTATAGAAAATGTCATGCTAATTAAAACAGAGAATGCTTTCTGATTTAATAAACAGAGGGTGCTAGACAATTCTTTGTCTAATGAAGTGTTTACTAATTAAATAGTCATTTACAGAGATATCAGAGATACAGACCAAATTGCAATATGTTACTAAAGTCACGTGTCAGCTGAGCAAGATTTCCACTGCTCTTCTAAAAGGTCAGGCTGTTAGTAAAGCTCTCAAGACAAAAATTATTCTGGACTAGTTTTATAATGCAATGTACTTTTGGAATGTACTCCTCCAGACAATCCTTTAGTATTTAGAAGATTTCCTATTCAAAAGGGCTTGCAAAGTTGTACACACAGGTAATTCCTGTTCTTTCTGATCCCTACTTCCTTTTCCCATCTATGCCCAGTGAAAACAAGCCAAAAACCAGACAGAGATCTTATGGTGCAGCAGCTAGAGGAATGGAGGTGGCACAGCGAGAGTAGCACCCTGCCAGGCACAAATTAATTAGCTCTGCTCTTCCTACCTTCTTGAACTTCAGAATGAAGTGCCCAGGCATGGACTGACCTAGAAAATTCAAATTTCCATCTATACTCAATATATCTTCCTGTTTTCCTAATCTGGTCATTGGTTTGCAAAGCAAGTCAAGCTCAATTCATGCCAATTTTCAGTGGTCCCAGTTACTCTGGCATATTGATATATGAAAATCTTAAACTCTGCTCAACAGCCAATATTCATTTATGAAATCCATTTCTTCCCTGTCATGCAGCTGCACAGGATTCACGCCTCAGTATCACACAACCCCATGCCCACTTCAGGCAGAACAGAGGGACCAGACAGCTCCTGAATATTAACAAATCCACTGGGAGACTGATTTACAGGAAAAAAAAAAAAGGAAAAAAAGAAACCAACAGTGAAATATACAGTGCAGTCAAGCCCAGCTTCTGGAGTTTGAAAGACGAGGAAAGATTCACTGCAGAGCTGTGGGAAGCCAGAAGGAGGACAGTGACCAGCAGCCACAGGTCGCTATGTCTGTGACAAGCTCAGCTGGAGGAACATCACTGTCTGCTGCCTAAGCCACCTCTAGACACATTGGAAAGGTGGGAACACAAGGGAATTACTGCACAAAGGCAACAAAGGTAGAGGCAGATAAATTGAAATGCAGGTGGCCACAGAGAATGCAGCTGAATAAAGCTGCAGCCACTGTCCTGAGACTATCAAGACACGTCCTGCAATCCAGGTGTGCTGTCAGCTCAGTTGTCACAGCAAAACTAAACCATATATTCCTCTGTATGTACTGCCATGGTAATGGAAAGCTGTTCTAATTTAGAAATTTCCAAATTTTTTCAAGAAGTTTATCAAATCACTCATAGCTTAAGTTGTGACTGAGGGCTTTGGTCCTGCTATCCCTGGCACAGAGCAGCAACAGCTTGTGGAAGATATTTTTTCTCCAGTCTTCCTGGATGAACAAATTGTCATGCATTTCTCCTCTGCTCCCCTGGTACCCTGCTTGGCAGTGAACAGAGCACCTTTACATGGACCTGCTCACTCAAAACTTGTCAAATCAGGGCTGCCCCAGCAGGGTCTGTCTCATTTTCTCTTTCAAGAGCACACTCAGAATAACACAACTACATCTGAGCTTCAGCCTTCCAAAATCACAATCTGCAAGCAAGATGTTGACATTGTTAATGGAGTTGTCTATCAGCTAAGAGAAGTTGAAAGAAAATAAGAGTTGTGCCATAATTATTTTCCTAGAAGAAGAATTAAAAGTCTCCCTCATTTTAGAACACAACTGGTCAAAGCACTACAAAGCAAATTAACAAAAATAAATGAAAATGCAAAGATCTAAGTGCATGCCAGCATAAATGGGAGGCAGTTATCTAACCCAAAGAGCAATGAGTTGATGGACTAAAGCACAAAATGTGACTGTTTCTCCCCATGCTTTCCCCATCCCACTATTCATAATACAGAAATCTCCATCTGTATCTCTGTCATTACTTGGAGGAAAATGTCAGGGACATTCATTCCCCTCCTTAAAGCAAAGCACTAAACACGATTTCATTGTGTTAAAAGCCAGGATAATAGACTTCAGTCTATTAGTCCATTCCAATTTGTTTGAAATGCAATTAACAGTACATCAGCAAGAGAAGGGGAGGGGAAGTGGCTGCATTGGCAGAGCCTTCCTTCTAGGCTACATCACTGCTTGAGTACCTCACAACTTTGGGTACCTACACTTTTCTTTAGCCATTCTTTATGTTAAAAAAAAAGAGACAGAGGCTTCAAATTAGAGAAAATGAAAAGAAATTTTTAAGATGATGAGCGGTGAAACTTCTAACAACACTTTGGTTTTCCCATTCCCAGAGTTCACATTACACAGTCATGGTGAAACATCAAACATTGGTATTTTGCCAGCTCTAAAATTCTGACAAAACTCCTCAGTTTTCCCAACTACTTGGGAACATTTTTGCTCTCCTGCATTGCACCAAGGGCCACTACTGAGCCAGCTTGGCAATGGACTCAGAAAGCTGCTGTCCAAATAGCGTACACGTCCCTGGACTACTGTGAAAATTAGGGAACAAATTCTCTGTTTCAGTCACACATCCCATTCCAGCCTCATCCCCAGAGGGATAATAAAGTACCACAGTAGAGCAGCACTTCTCTGGCAGCGTTGGGAGCTGACCTTTCTGCTGGGCCAGGGCAGATGGAACAGGGACAGCTCCGCTCTGGGGCCGGCAGCGCGGCCTAGGCCGGATTTCACACAGGCTGCTCAGCTGGCAAGGCTGCACTCTGGGGAGGACAGTGATTGCAATGAAGGGAGATTTATATGCTTCTCTACTCCTGCATAATTGCAAATCTCAAATAAAACAGAGTATTTCAGCTTGCAATAGGAATGTGAACTCCCTAAGCCTTCCAAACAATCACTCCTGAGGGCTCATCGTCGTCCCTACTCCTGCAGATACCACTGGCATTTCCTAGAAAAGCCCAACAAGTGAGAAAATTAAAATTCAGTGGCTATGCAGATATTCCAGTAAAAGGGCAGTGTCTGGAGCAGCCACAGGGCTGCAGTTTCCTCACTCCCTTTAGTCCCCATGAGGGAATCTCAGCAAGCTGACTCAGGCAGAGCTGGTGGCTCAGTGCCCAGCACCACGCTCGCACAGTGAAAACATCACAGCTCTGATACCCACGTGGCCCTAGGGCTGTCCTCAACAAGCTCCAATCCAGCTCCTGAGAGGCTGGCACACCCAGCAAAGCACATCCAGGGAAAACAGGGTCATGGAGTAGGATTTCCAGCTCTACACTGACAATGCTGAATCTTTTTTGTTTTATATTACCAAAGGACAAACAAAGAATTTTATTATAAAAGTAAACAAAGGGAAGCAACTTTCTGTTCACAAATGTTTAACTTGCTTCTTCCAATTCTCATCCTGATTTATGAGAACAAGATGTTGATTAAATGAAGATCATTAGCTTGGAAGAATTATCATGCACCCAGTAATACAAAAATCAGACCAAGGCACTGTTTTGCTATTTTATTTGTACCTTTCTATGATTCTTAAATACTTGTCTCTGTTAAATTATTTCTACTGATCAGTCAGTCATCTGTACTTTGAATAGAAAATACAGATTGAAGAGTCACATGTGCCATTAAGAATTTTTGCCCAGAAATATTAAATTCTGTATATCTAAATTCAACTTACAAAATGAAAGCAATTTAGGCATTGTTTTCATGTGTGTTCATCACCTACCATAATACTGAAATTCTTGGGAAATAACCATGCCAGGTAATTGGAAAATGAAATGGTGAGTGTGTAGGCATCTAATCAGCATAGATATGGAAGCACAGATTTGGCACCAGCATTTGAAAACACTGGCAGAATTTCCTTTGGCTTCCATTCATTTTGGATGCCATTGTTTCATCTGTACATGTAATTCCACTGTTCTGTTCACAGGATCACCAGGACAGTGCTTGGCTGCACCCACCAGGTCCTGCCCTGCCTGGCACACTCTGGGCAAGCCCTGGGAGAGCAGGAAGCAGCTCTGGAGAGCAAATGACCCAGGAAAGTGTCCTGTCCTCAGCATCCAAACAGAAAACTCAGCTGTAAGCTCAAACTCACACAAACAAGCCTTCTGATCAAAACACATCAGCATTAAGCTTGTCATACTGGCCTGGAAAAGATTCTAAATTGCATTTTGGAGCACTTGCCAGCAGATTTTATTTGGCTCAAAGATGAAGTCTCAGTTCCAAAAGGAAAGAGACACAAGCAATTAAGTCTCTATCTTAACATTATCATCATGTGCTTCACTTTGCTTCTTTCAAAATTACAAAGGTGACACATTGGTAAGGGACATTTTGTGCAGCTTATCTCTACAATTAATTTAAAATAAAATGTAGCTGAATGGGAAAATTACAAGAAGAAGAAAATCAAGGAGAGGTTGAACAATGGAATTCTTGGCAAGCCAGCAACTCTTCTGCACCAGCACTAACATTTAATGGCAATTTGACATTTTCAGCATTCCCAACAAATGGAGGGGCACAGGCCTCCTCCAGGTGTGATGTGCAAGTGAAACAGTAAACCTATTCTCCATGCTTTAGTCATACATGAGTTTCAAAGAATGAATATTCAAATTATGTTTCCAAATTTATCCTAATTATTTCATAGGATTACACCTCCTACCTGCTTCTGATCAGAGAATTCAAGCAATTCAGTTTTTATTTTCTATTTTAATTAGGCTCCCCTTTCAGATTAACATTATTATTCATTTTATTCATTTCTGGTTTTCCCTAAGTAAAAGTGTAATTTTTTTCATTGAAACATTAACTTTATTAGTAAGTCCACACTTGCTCAACAACTGCTTTAGACACACAGAAAATATTCTGTTCAAAGTTTAACACACCTGTCTCGATTTCTTTTATATTTGTACCATAAAAAAGGAGGAAAGTAACTGGAAGGATTAAATAGAATAGAGTGTCATAGCTGAAAAATATGTACCTGGTGCTCATAATTAGCAATTATTAACTGGATCTAGAATAAACACCATTACATTATGAGGAGTGCCTCAATAGGAAGATTCTTGAATTTCCTCCTCTACTCCATTAAGAAGGATATAAAGGCATGCAAGAAGGGCTGATCCAAATACATTAGCAGGAACAAAATTTGTTTTGGTGTAACTTTGCTTTTGGCAGAACATCCATATTTTGACACCTAAACATTTTGCTTTGGAAGAATATTAAACATCTTTCTAAATGAGGGATTTCAAATTTGTTTACACTTATTCATTTTTATCATCTTTAGCAAATATTTTCCTGATGGTGGAATTGTCAAACAGATTTTGTTATTTTCATTTTTCATGTAATTAAGAAACACAAACCCTTCATGCACCTAATTGAAATACAGACAGAAATGATCCCATATTTCTCAACTACAGATCACTTTTAGTAGTTCTAAGGATAAATTTATTCCAGTTTACAGGTTGAAATTTAAGTCATTACAAGGAAGCCACTTAGTAGTTCAACATACTCATATGAAGTATATTAATTTGATATTGTTTTCCAAATTATATATTCCAAGTACATAAAGGCTGGACCATCAGAACTGATGGAAGCAGAATAGATTGCACTCATTTTATGCAGTGCATTCAGAGATTTCAGGGCCAAAAGAGCTCATTATGTACTTCTATCCTAAATTCTTTCACAGCCAAGATTACAGGATTTTGATCTGCAATTCTGGCACCAGGTCTGTAATTTCCTGTTGGGTTTTCCTTTATGAAGAGCATGCAGACTTGTTTTAAACACTTTAGTGCAGAACCAACCACAGCTCTTGATACTATGAGCTGACAAACTAAAAAAAACAAATCCTACTAGGATGCCATTAACACCTTATTTAAAGGCCTTTCACTATAATAATGCCTGGGGGGAATTAGCAATAAAAGAAATCCATTTAATTTTGCAGTGTAATGTGAAGCACACTAAGGTGATGCCAGAAATTGGAGCCTGTTCTGCTCTGTTCTGTAGAGTGCCAGTTCAACTGTCTGAATCCAGTTTATGGCACTGAAACAATTCACTTTTTGGGGTAAAAACACAGGTTGTGTGATACAGTGATGTAGCCAAAGACCAACTACTCAATTTCTATAATATAATTTAATTAAGATGTGCCTATAAGTTTCTATACTCCATATAAAATCACAGATATTCAATCTGCACAGAGCAGAAACATTCCTTTTTCTGCCATGGCATTTTCCCTGAACATGAAACTCAACAGGAAGTGACAGCAGTACTGTTTTTGTAACACTTACTTTCATCTTAGACAAAAAAAAGAGCAGCATTTTATCAGCTTTCAACACACAGCCCTGAACTGGAAACAGAGGTACTCCACCTTTTTTCTCCAAGAAAAGAACCCAGAACTGGAGCTTCCCAGGAAGAAAACTACTTCCAGGAAGAAAATAGCTACTACATTTGAGGGTAGATGTCTTGTTTCAAACAGATGCCAAGAACTCTTGGCCTGATACCAATGACTCCAAGAAAGACTTTTCACATTCCTTACTCAGCAGCAGGGCAGAGGAAGAAAAGCTTCCAAGCTCCCTGGAGTGAAATATCAGCACCATGAGTCTGTGCTCAGTGACGAGGACATGCTTGGCATGTTTGGTTTTGGGAGATGAGAAGAGAGGAGAGGAAACTGTTTTAATTCTCACTTCAAAATAAATAAAAAAAAAAAAAAAAGAAGAAAATACATTAACTCTTGGCAGGAGCAGATTACTTATTCCATATAGCAAGGAAAGCAGCTGAGAGAAAAATGTAACTTTCAAAATATTTGAAACTCATTGCTGACAAAGTTTGGCACAGCTTGGACCTGGCACTTGCTTCAGGACTTAATCACTGCTCTCCTTCCCTCTAGGAGAAATTTGGGGAGTATACAACATCTAAAGCAAAGAAAAATATATTCATTTTCAGTAAATAAGCAATACCTACAGGAGTACCTATGAAATATAATTTTATTTTCAGCTATGAAAAGACAAAAAGCTGTCACTCATGCTTCTGCAGTCTTATAGCCAGTTAAACACTCTTCTTCTGAGACACCAAAAGGAAACAGAAATAAAGCATAATGTGATAAACAATCTGCATCCCATTTTTTCTAACCTGATTTTTGTCTTTTTTTAAGACAAAAAAAGCTTTGAAATCTTTCAGCACAGAGTTATTTCCAAGTTCTAGGTTTCTAGGTACTACTTCTAACTAGCATCTGAGATTCTATTGCATTTGTTTTTCACTTATAAAACAGACACTTGAGGGGGGATAAACAGTCCAATGCCAGCACACCCTAACCCATTTACATGCTAAAGTGATGTGGCATCTAACTCTATACAACGTTTATTTTTACATATTTCATCAGAAAATTTTCATACACAATTATAAATGAAATTAAAAATTCATACAAATATTTAACAAATTGTAAATATTAGCTACATTGTGTAAACCACATCAAGATTTCTTAAAATCTTGTATAATACTCAACCTTTTTAAGAGCATACTCATCCTGTTATGAAGTTCTGCTACCTGACAAGTGTTTATACATTGAAATTATTATTATTATTCAATATGTCCAATTAAAATAATTTATGTCATATGATTATTCATCACACATATTCCAGAATTTCACACACAGCTTATTTTAAAAAAAGAATACATCTGACATTACAAAAATGTGAAGTAAACTCTTGTAAGTAGCAATCAAGAAATGCAGTGCCTATTAAAATCCTGAGTTAGTGCAAAATGAGAAGAAGACAGGGTGATGTCCAGCCCTGTGAGGCCAAGCAGCAGCTGAGATCTGTGGCTGAGCAGATGCACAGAGAGAGAGGAGGAGGAGGATGAGAGCCCTGAGCCTGGGAAGGGCTCATGTCTGAGACCAGATCTGAACCTGCTCCCCTGGCACAGCACCAATCACTTCATCTAGACCATGAATTCATTTAGATTCACTTGTGCACCAGGGATGCTGCCCAAACTAATAAATAAATAATCAATATAATTGACAACATCCATCGGCAAATGCAAAACTAGTGATTTTCTTCCCCTTTAAACAGGTTTTTGTTCCATAATTAGACTTTAATGAATGATTTTCATAAATGTCAAATGAAATATTTGGATAGTAAGTCAGTTTATAGAAAATGTTAAAATGTTTTAAAGCCCAGTACATTGAGGCAACTCCTGACTGGGAAGTCAGAGAAGCAAAGCCCCAGAGCAAAGCCCAGCAGTGACAAGGGCACTGCTTTCTACATCACTTACACTGATCACATCCAGAGTGTTTTGCCTGTCACCCAGAGCAACTTCAGCTACAAAAGCATCCTGCCTGGCTTTGTATCCTTTGAGTTCAAAAAGATTTTGAGCAGCTTGAGCACAGAACCAGTTTATAATACTTTATTCTGGGATTGCTCACAGTGCCACTGGCAGTGACGGAGGTGCACTCTGATGCCTTCATCAGATGGCAGCAAAAATTGTGGTGGCCAGGAGAATTCCAAGCAGTCATATTTTCCATTTGGACAGCAAATAAAATGGACAGTATTTCTAGTTCAAATATTACGAGAGGTTTATTTATGCCCCTGCATCCTTCCATTGGTAAAATACTGTAACAAAGATTGAACTGATGCATGCACAACTGCACAACACTTGAGCTCAGAGGCAGCTGTGGGAGTCATTCCTGCCCAGGGAAGGGCCACTAGAAAAGGGATTCTGCATTATATTTCATGGGAGAAATTGCTGTCAAGCCTAGAAGAGTGCATAGAAAAGTAAGGTTCTAGTTTTTCTTCTGCATTTCTGCAGTAAGAGATGTCCTTTCCAGTAGCCCTAGGTTGCATCAACCAGAAAGATAAAGCATTTATTATTTATTAGTTGAACCCTTGGATTACTCCTTTATTTCCCCCATTTTTTTAGGTTTTTCTCACCAGGCTTAATTCTATTTACATCCAATTTTCTCCAACTGAACTGAATACTGGAAGATAAATGGGTAACACTTATGGGGTTGGTTACCTAATGACAGTTCTAGAGCAAATCATACAGGCAGAGACCAGAAACAATGACACTGAAGAGTAACAGGACTGTTAAAGTCACCAAACCTGACCTCTTGCATATCATACTGGAAAACTAAATTATGAAAAAGCCAGAAATTCTTCTAAAAGGCAGCAACAAGAAGACATAAATATGCCAAAGAGAGTATAACTTAAAAGAACACGTTTAACAGCAATAAAGGTGGACATGAGTCTACACCCCAGTACCTCATTAATACTAGCAAGGTATTTCTAGATTCAGTTTTTCTTCAGAGAAGATTGTCTGAACTCATTAAACACAACTCAAGAATCAATAAATAAAAATTTTAATCAGGGTTTGCTAGATATAGTAGTAAAGGAAGAATCGAAGTTTTTAATTTCTCTCTAAAGCTTAAAGCTAGAAGAAAATTAACTATAATCAAAGAAAAAAACAACAAGCAAGCAAAACAACAAACCAAAAGCACACACAAAAACCACACAAAAACTCCAGCCAAAATCAACAACCAAATCCAAAACAAACAACTAAAACCAAAATCCTGGTTTTTGATATTTTTGATACACATTCCAGCAAAGAATCAGTAGCTGTTATCAGTCATATTACAGAACCATGAAATAGAAGAAGAGAAGCAGATGCCCTTACAGAGGACACTCAGAGCACAAAATGTTTTTCCAAATGTTCTTCATCTTGGTGGGAAGCACCTTCTACAAGAAGCAATAGATAAATTCTCTTTGCTGATATGAAAATAGAAAAGATGCGGGGACAATGCTACAGAAGACAATTGGCATTGCTTGTGGCAGAACCAGAATGAGTATTTATCATGTAGATCAAAAAAATCTTAAAAATTTGTATTTACTTGCTTATGCAGACATGCAAAAATTCTTTCAGGTTGTTCACCAGTGAAATCTTTAAACTAATCTTTCCCCCTCTGAGGAAATGACTAACACTAAGAAAGAATATAATTATTGTGGAAGACATAAGAGGTTATTTCAGGTCACCAACTGGTGATTCCAGTAACACAGAGAGACACAACAAACCCAAAATATTCCCATAAAATCTAACAGTTAGATTTTGCATTCAGTCAACATTAAGAGTTATTGCTATTCATGAAGGACCTGTGCAGGTAATGTTTGAGTGCTACAGGAAATTCACAGCAAATAAAAGGCACTGAAGTAAAAAGTCAGTTCCCTGGATTTCAAAAGCAAATTCATCCTTACAGACAAACATTTCCCAGTCACTTCAAATCTACAGCAGGCAAAATGAGCTGACAAACCTCTCTTGCTCATCCTGCTATTTTTCAATAGATGGAGAAGATCTCTGAGTGGCTGCCCTGGACATTCATGAGGAGGATTACATTACATTATATTATATTATATTATATTATATTATATTATATTATATTATATTATA
>JAWWMS010000287.1:7953919-7975076 GCA_035048045.1 Chlorospingus semifuscus | reverse complement strand
GGGAAGCTGAGAGGCCTCAGAAAAGAATGAAAATAATAATTATCTGATTGCTTCTTCTGTGTTTGCTGCTGGAGATGTGGTCTGGAGATTGTTTACCAACTGGCCAATGTTTGATTGGTTTCATGTGAATTGTTTTTACTTAATGACCAATCACCATCAGGTGTGTCAGACTCTGAGGAGTCAGTCACAAGTTTTATTATTTTCATTCTTAAGTCTTCTGTCTGTATCCTTCTCTTTCTTTACTATAGTTTTAGCGTAGTATATAATATAATAAATATACTATAATAAATATACTATAACAAATATATATAATAAATATAATATCATATCATCAAATAATAAATCAGCCTTCTGAGAACATGGAGTCAGATTCCTCATCTCTCACAAACTCAACAGTTTCACTCATCCCTTGGTTTGTTTAAGCAGCTCTGTCTGATTGGTGGCTGATGTGCACAGGAAAATTTAGTTTTTCAGGAAAACATCCTTTCTAGAATAACACTCAGGGATTCCTGTGTTCTGTCTTTGGCTTTTACTGATTTCTCCAGTTTCAGCATATTTCTTTATGTTTTACCTAAAATTCATCATGAACTGATAAAGCAGCACATTAGGGCAGGGGAAAATATGGAGGCTCAATAATAAAGCTACTGAAATTCACTTGTTACAGCAACTCCAACTGGAATTCCCTCAGCATTCCTGTCATTGGCTAGAGCACAATCACTCCTGTTTTTTCACTGAGTGCTAAATACTGGTGTTTAGACACTGACAGACAGGTGTACATGAAAAAAAGGTGATTGGAAAGATTTTGTCAGCAAAATGGAACTGCAGGTCTAAATAGTGCTGTAAGATATTATTATTCAAAGATGCCATTAATTCATGTTTTGTACTGACTTGAACTTTTTTGCTTTTAGCTTTTTGGGGAACTGCTTATTTAAAAATGGCATGCCAAGAAGAAATTACTATGTATTGAGGCTTGGACAAGAGGTGGCTCCACTCCAGTAACATGTATTTAATCTCTCTACAGCTTCATTCAATAGCAACAGGAGTGTGTGAGTACATTCTTTATAAAAGCATCACCATAATAAGCACTTTTCATGACATTGAAGTTAAAACTGCCCATCAATTACCACGCACTTAAAAAAAATAACTTTCTACTAGAATTTTAGCTCAGAGTAATCTTGTTAAATAAAAATAAGTTTCCTGCAGTGTTGGGCACAAGTTGAAAAAAACCACACAGTGTTCAGCACCTAAAACCCAAAACCTAACACAGAACTGTAATTAGGTTATTGAGTATCCCTCCTTTTTGCATCAAATCCTGAAAAAAACAGCACACATAGAAATCTGTTTTGCTGTACTTACTGTAAATGAGAATATTTGGGCTTTATCAGAGAAGTTATGCAGCACCAATCTTTAATCCCAGTCCATGAAAGTCATCACCCTGTGATTTACTGCAATGCTTCAGAATCAACCCTGTGGCACCTCTGAGCCACCATGAGATGAAATAGGCAAAAATCATTAAGCAAAATTCTCCCCTTCATTCAAATCAATTAAATAGCCATTGCAATGAGTTTAGCACTCAACTGTAAATGTCAGTCTAGACATACCACAAACAATTTTTGATTGCTCTTGGAAATCAATTAAGCCCAATTAAAAGAGATCAGCAATGTAGCCAAATCCTGGAGGATTTAATATACATATTATGCAAATTGAATCAGCAGATTTTTTTTATTTTTAATTAAACTTTACTCTTTATTGCTACCCAGGAGTTTTGGGTGAAATAATTTTATTGTTTTACAGAAACATTTTGCAATTCTGGAATGTATTTCTCTCAGGGTTTGGTACTGCAAGGCAGTCATCACTATAATATGCAAGATGTATAGAGATAAATCACTCTAACAATGCTCATGATGGATTTCCCAGGCTAATCAATATTCCTGGTGAGGAGGAATGTCCTGCAATAAAAAAGGCACAGGAAAGGGAGCAAAGAAAGCTGAATTCACTTCGCAGAAACACTCCCTTCCCATGATGCTATAAAAAATCTATGAACTCAAAAATGAGAGAAGACAGACCAGAAAAGACATCAAGAAAGCTTTTATCCTCCTCTCTCAAATATCTTCTCCCCTGATCTCTTCCTCCTGCAACTTCCCCTGCTCTGCTGAGAACCAGCTGCATCCAAACCCCTCCTGGAAGATGCTTGTCTCATCATCCCATTTCTCTCCCTTTAACAATTCCCACCACAGAACAGCCCTGGAGCAGAAACACTGCAGCCCTGCACGGTGAAACAAAACTCCCCCAGGAGGCACCTGGTGCATTTCTGCAGCTGGGCTGAAATAACACCCCTGTGAGCACACAGGGAGGAGCTGCTCCTCACAGCAGCAGATTGCCTCTGACAATCCTCTCCTGCAGGCTCTCCCCTGCTCATGGACACAGACACAGCCTGAAGCAGCAATCTCCCACCATCTCCACCCTGGAAATAGGGCCTTTGTAATTCTCCTCTCTTTCCTTCAGCTACTGCTTTCATGTCTTTAGTGCTATGCCTTGATTTCCTCATGTCAAATCAGGGATAGTGATTGTGCTTCTCATTGATAAAGCACAATGATAAAGAAAATATGGAGATGATGCAGATCTTCACTGAGGTCCTTATTTCCGTAAGACTCCTGCTCAGAGCAGCAGCTCTTTTTGCACTGGTGCAAAGGGAGGAACTGCAGCCCTCTACCAGGCAGTGACTTCCTAATCCAGCCAAACTTTGTCTCACAGGACTTTCTTTATGAAAATATGCATTATAATACCCAGGCTCTCATCAAAGACCATGAATCATAGTTGCATATGGCCCTCAGTGAAGAGCCAAACAGAGATTTACATCACAGTCCAATCTTCATTCAAGAGAATTTTTAAGTTCACATGCACAGAAATGAAAAAAAAAATGCTGGTTCCAAACTCAGGTATGAGAGTTGATTTTATGGAAGAAAAAAGTTATTTTTTGTTTCAGTTATAGATCTA
The DNA here is from genome assembly GCA_035048045.1 of Chlorospingus semifuscus. Lineage (NCBI taxonomy): Eukaryota > Metazoa > Chordata > Aves > Passeriformes > Passerellidae > Chlorospingus > Chlorospingus semifuscus. The sequence goes on along the minus strand of JAWWMS010000287.1, from coordinate 7,972,079 downwards.
ACATACCCATAACCACAGAGAAAAATCTTGATTTCTGACACCAAAGAAAAATTATTTAATCCTAATCAAACATAGTTTTTGTAAGTAGACAGAGGTCTAGATGAAATTTATTCATATATAACATGTATATTCATACATCATATGTATATTCATAAATCAGCCTCAATGCAGATTGTTCCTGTTTTAAATAAAAGCATTTTAATCCATTCTCCAGTTGTGCTGAAGCACAACAAAAGCAAGAAAATATATATTTATATTTATATTTTATATATTTTTATATATATTTATATATGTATATCCTCTTAGTGCAATTGATATATCATACTCAAATTCCAAGGCAGAAATCTGTAGTTAGAGCTGACAGCTCATCTGTGTCAGCACAACACAAGCCACTGAGATGGTCTTTTTCCATTTCACAGCTGCTTTGAAATAAGACAGACTGTCATCCTTAACTCTCAGCTTCTTCCCTTTGTCATTTCACATCACAGCTCTAATTTTATTTAAACATCCTCCTCTGCTGAGATTACATCTCTCAATTTGTTGCAATACAAATTAGAAAGATCCGTGCCAGCTCTCACCACTATCAGCAGAGTTCTCTCCTGGTGCCTTGATTAATTGCCCATTTTAACAGATGAAACAACAGAACTTACAGTTTTGAGACTGTCTTTTGTTTGCATTAAGGGAGGAAATCTGTGTCCCCACAGAGACTTGCTCTTTTGCCATTACCATAATTACATGTTTTCAGACTAAACTCTCATATCAGCACATCCACGCTGCTGCAGTGAAGGGTGTCAGGATTTTCATCAGCAGCTCTGCAGCCAGGTTGGATGGAGCCTGGCTTCAGACAGAAAGAGAAAATGTGAGACTCAATACAGAAACACAAGAAGAAATTTCTCTAAATGTAGAAAGAACTCATACTGGATAATATTAAACTGGAGACAAAAAGAAATAGAATCCATAAAATGGAGTTGAATGTGTCAGGCAGACAAAACATCCAATAGTAAAACTAAATTACACCCTGACCACAATGAGAAACCTGCTCCCTCTTTTTGGCAGATACTCTAGGTGATGCATTTGCCACCATCAGAGTCCCTCAGGCCAAGAGCAAGTTAAAAAAACCAAAAAAAAACCAAAACCAACTTCTGGGGATTCCAGCTTGTGGCAAAGACGAGCTTCAAATTTTACACTGTGAACAAGAATGAATATAAAAAGTATCATTACATCCTTATTGATCTTGCTCAGTTCTGGGCTCCACAAATCAGAGTTTGAATGCAATTTGTATTCCTCCAGCCCCAAATAACCCCTGTGGCTCACAGGGAGGTTTCAGCCTTACAGAGGATTTGTCAGATGCCTGGCATCTCCAAGTGTCACACATCAGAGAGAAGCAACTGAGATTAATATTAATAAGCTACTTTTAGGGAAAAGAAATAATTAGGTCTCTTTGGTCTAACTGATTCATCTTCTTTCCCTTTGTGCTGATCTTCTACACTTACAAGTCTCTTCAAAGAGTAAATTGCTTAACTGCTTTCAGCTCCCAGATGAACCTGTTGCATCTGCATCACCTTCAGTGTGAGTGACTTCCAGCAACAGCTCATCCTTGTTTTCCTCCAAGCCATTCACACTCCTCTCAAGGGCTGTTTCCTGTTTGCAATCAGACTGAAGCACAGGACCCAGGGACAATTTATCTGTTTGCTGATGCTTGTTGTTTTCTGCTCACAACAAGATTAAGGCAAGGCATAAGGAACAGAGCTCTCTTGTCTATCTCAACTTCAGCCAGGTAAAACTTGATCTGAGGTTAACCTTGGAATTGATCAATCAAGGGAACAGATATTCAGCTGTCACCTAAAGGCAAGCAGGGAAAGACAGAGACTGCCAGAGGGTAGATTACATATCTAGGAATTAGATGTGAGATGTCTTTAACTATCAATATGTCACAATGTGATTTCAACTGCACACAATACTCATATTTACAAGATTTCATGACAATATGTCAGTCAACATCAAAGCATTCACAGAGCAACAGGGAACAGGAGAGAAATTCAGAAAAAAATCCCCATTTCAACACTAAAGAATCTCTGCTTTCAACAACATTTCACATTTCCTTTAAGTGTTATAACTAATTGGAGTGTAGACTCTTCAAAGCATAAATGCATAACTCCCATTAGCACTAATGGAAGTCAGACACACTCATCAAAGGGAGAATATACTTCTATCTTTACTAAAGTAATCAGTGTGTCACAAAGCTGTATTTTTCTGAAGTTATCGTTTGCATGCTATGCAAGTTGAGTACAAAGGTTTGCATTAATTTAAATTCAGATTAAGCACTTAAAAAATATTTCTCCTTCACTGGAAGAACTGAATGCAGCAAATCAGTTTGCTATTATGTAAAAAAAAAATACATCACAAAATGCAGTAAAAATAATCACCCTTATAATTAAAGGCTGTCATGGTAAAATGCTTAAAAATAATCCATTATTGAAAGAACATTTCACTGCTGTTCTGGGAAAGATATAATCAGGCAATTCCTCTCTGTGGTCCTTTCTTTAATACCCTCGAAAAGAATCAGTGTGAGTTCAGCCACCACAAACTGGTTTGCTATATCTTGATTATCTATCATTTTTTAGCAGGGTCTTTTACAACAGGACAAGGGCTAATGTTTTGAAGCTAAAAGATGATCAATTTAGATCAGGAGAAAGGAAGACGTTTTTTACTCTTTTTACCAGAACAGGCTGCCCTGAGAGGCAGTGGCTGACCCATCCCTGGAGCCACTCAAGGTGGGATGGAGCTTGGAACAGCCTGATCTCATTGAGATGTCCCTGCTCACTAAAATTCCTTTAGGTCACCCTAAAATTCCTTAAGGGTGACCTAAAGGAATTTTAAAGGTCTCTATCAACCATTCTGTGATTCTATGGACACACACCTAATCATGTCTTAATAAAGGTAGTCAACTGATGGAGTTTTAAAATGACAAATCAAGTCCTTTTTAAACTTTTTTTTTAATTTGTTCAGAAAATTCTCTGACAAGGTATTAGGCTTTATCGCTCCTTGAGAAGCAGGGAAGGAAAAGGCCATCAAGAGCTCTGAGAGAAAGCACAGGAGATCTTACAGATGCCTATCTCTATTTTCTGACACTGTTTGTTCATTAAGATTAATCTCCAAAAAGATCAGAGCCCAGTTCTTACTCCAGCACAGGCATCAACACTGTTAAAAAAAAAAAAAAAGAACAAAACAAAACATAACAAAAACCTTCCTTGAAAAGGTAGGTAACAAACCATCTTTTCCTGCCACATCAAACAGGTTTCCCTGTCTCTCAGCAGCACTGTCAAAGTCAGTGCCTGTTAACAGCCTCTCCACATCAGTTTCCTTATTTGCTAAAAAACCAAATCCTTTTCCTGACCCCTCAGCTCCTCACACTTGTCTAAATATTGACTCCCAAGCAAGGAACTCCCTAAATTCCTTCACATCTTTGAAAGAACAAAATGCTACTTTGAAAACTCTTATGTTTAAATCAGTTTATATAAGCATCATAGTCACCTGTGGGTGCTGAAAAATCCAGTCTTCCTGAAAAATCAAGATTTATACAAGTATTTCTTTCATCAATACCACAAATATAACATTGTAAACTGTTATTCAGCAGAGGCATCACATTCACTAGAAATAACAAAAACTCCCAAGCATTTTTTAAATTTTAATTAAAAATTAATATCCAAATTTCCTTTTTTGAGTCACTGTAATAAAGAAATATATTTTTAAAATATGACAGTGTGCTGCAGTTCACTACTAAAGGAATGAGTAGCTGCAGATACATCAGTGCACTCTGAGTTACTGGATGAAGTTGCTTGAGAAGTTTTGCTCTGAAGGTTTTTATGGTTATTAAACAAACCAGGAAGCAGGGACTAAAGCAGATACTAAGTCAATCTCCACTCTAACTAAGAACTAAAAAAGCCTTCATCCAACACATTACCAGTGTAGGGAATTAGGAAATGTCATGGTTTTCATTAAAGGAACTCTCACAGAGCAGCCTGGAGTCAGACTGTCAGTGATGCCTCTTTCCCACTCCCAGCTCTGCAAAGTCCTGCTCTCAGATAAAAGCAAACCCTACTTCAAATCCATTTTATTTCCTGGCCTTACCCAATCCAGAAAATCACCGAGCAAACAGAAAAAAAAAATTGTAAATTATTGAATATTCAGACTTGTTCAGTGTCATAATGAGGAACAAAATGAAACCCACTGTTAAATCAGAGTATATTTTAATCTAGAGGTGAAGCAATCAGTGGTTGTGTGCTGAAGTACTCAAGACAGACACATCCTATACTCAAAAAGTGTTTGGTTAAAATTAATAAAAGATTATTTTGAAGATGGCAGTGAGTCAGAAAGGATTTAGTCCTGAAAGACATATTGTCTGCCTCTACTTCCACATACAACTCATCAAACAATGATATGGCAATGGCACTAACTCAAATAAAAAATTCATTTATCTTCACTTTCAGCTCTTTCTCAATTCTCTTTGCCCTGATTTTAGCTAAGTAGGTAAAAATATAATTTAACATTATAACTTCTGGAAGGATACAGCAGAACTGTTGCTGTTATTTCAAATATAGCAACATGCATGAGTTAATCAAGGTCTTCAGCAAGAAGTTTGAGTTTGAAATTGTTTTCAATTAACAATTTATCAAAATAAGAGCTCAGAAAATAGCTAGAGAAAAGGGCAGAGTATTTAAGCAGAGAGGAACATTTATGTAACATGTTACAAGACCATTTTAAATTGCTAAAAAAAGAAAGAGCTAACTTGCTGGAACAGTGAGTCCTTGCCTCTAGGAGGACAAGGTACAACACTGTGTATGAAAATGGAAAAAAGATAAAAATTCATAGCTTACATAAATTTCATTACACGTGCAGTTGCCCAGAAAGCAAAGAATTAGCATCTACCTTTGAAGCACCTCATAACAGGAGCCCATTTCCATATCTCTGTACATCTGGAATCCATCAAGAACCAATGGAAATGCTGCAGATTATAATATTCACTCTGCAACAGATTCCCATTCATGGAACATGACATCATAGTTTGGGAAATTTATAATGTGCTTTAATTGATAATATGGCTTAGAGCCTCCTTCTCTATATTGCCCATAGAGAGGAATAAATATTGGATAAGGCAATAATTTTTATTCCAAATTAGAATAAATTGAAAACCTCATACATCACAATTGTTAGTTAAAATATTCCTCAGAATTTCAAATAGAATATATTGAAATACTTGTTTTTAAATGTTGAACTGTTCACTCCAATAATACAATACATCATTTCTGCATGAATAAAATAGTGTAGCGAAGTGATATAAAACACATTAAAATAACAATGTCAAAATGAAATTATTATGCCAAAGATAAGATTTCAACATTCAAAATTAAAAATCACATTGTCCAAAATGCGAGAAACCTGAAGCAAACTATCTAAACCTTCTTCACTAAGTTTATACAGAATACACTCCATACAAAACTTGCAAGTGAAAACCAAAAAGTAAAAGAAAGCATCAGAAAACATTTCTAACAAATGTATCTGCAGCCAACCACACTTGTCACTCTGAATCTGACAGCTTAGTGACCTTTACAGATGAGCCATCTCAGCTGAGATCCTGATAACAAATTCATAATTATCTGAACCAACATTACAGAATTAACAGACCCAGTCTGGCAGACAAGACTCCAGGCCTGAGAAGAAACGAAGCTCCCTTTTTATCCCAGAGACAGCTGCTCTAGGATGGGGTCAAAAACCAACTTTTGAAATTAGTCAAACTAATTCTCATGTAATGCCTGTCCTGCAATAAAACAGATTCTCTTACCTACTTCATGTATTGCTATTGCTCACAATAACAACCCAAAAGTCCTAGGTTTTCACAGCCACATTTTAAAAGTGCTTCAAATTTTTACTTTTAAAATGCAAGTTATAGATTTGCAGAAAACTTTAGGCTTCCAAGTAGCTTTGGCTGAACTTAAAAATCAATATTCCACATGCAGAAGAAATTCAGTCAGTCCAATGCCTAAAGTGGGCTGCAAGTGCAGAAAGCACACTCTGCATTTCCCTTTGAGGCACAGTTAAATAAGATGCTCTGCATTCATCAAGGAAGTCTCAACCATGGACACCCTCCTCAAAACTAAAGACATGCTTTATCCTGAGGAGAAAGCTATCATGGAAAAGAACAGGCAAAAACTTGGTTAAAGTTAAATGACTCTTAGCATGGGAGGCTGATATCTAAATTCTGTCAGAAACCTGATTGATTCTCCCATTCCCCTGTTTCAGTAATAGTTTTTTCACAAGGTGCCTGGAGTTTAATTTATCTCACTAAAGAGACTCTGAGTTTGTACTGCAATATTAGTGGGTCAAAGCCAATCTATATTTACAGATGTGGAAAAACAATGCATGGCTACTCTAATGATTACCAGCTACAAGTTTCTCACACAAATTGCCGATAAACTTTGTCAGATTGCAGAAACAAGCAAAGATCAAGTTGCTTCAGGTTCCTCTCAACACTACAGTGCCACACAGAAAGTATGGGGGGCACATTTGATTTCTACAGCAGTAAATTAAAAATGTAATTAAAGCCAATTGTCAAAAATGTAATAATTTCAAGTTCATAGCACTGTTGTTCTCACTGCACTTCACACTTTATTGTGACAATTGAACAGAACTGATGCACTAAATAGACCTTGAAAGAATCCCAAATGCATGAGCTCAGTATATGTAGACAGATAAATCCAAACATGCTTTCATAAAAGATACTAAAACCTAAACATACTAAACCTACTCAAGTCCTTTTGCATCACACTGAAAGAGATAACAAGCAAAATTGTTCAAGTGCCAGCCACATTTTCATAAGAAGAATAACCCTGTCCTGGGCAAAACAGACCAGGAAAATGGATGAATGAGTGGCAAATGTGAGTCAGGTCTATGAAATCTGCCACAATGGAATCAGTTAAAGAGAGCTAAAAAAGGACTAAAAGTGAAATCAACTTATATGTGTATATATATATATCTTCATAGATACAAACGTTTAAACATGCAATTTTTATGGATCCATTATGCAAACATTTGAGCTAGGCAGAATGGTACAGAAAGCATTGGTTTTACTGCCTCTTAATCCAAGAAAAAACATGAATGGACAACAAAATGTAAGGATTAGAAATGTAAAACTTTGGCTTTTAGAGATATTGACTTTAAGCACTGTACAGCTTACTTATCTGCCACAAAACACAACTGAGTGTTTGTTAAAGAAGTGTCTAGAAACAAAACTGACAAAAATTCAAGGATTTAGTTTAGGCAAATGGAAACCAGGCAGAATCAGCCAGCTGTGCTGCTGCTGCACACAGCTACAACTCCAGGTTATCCCCCTCCTGCACAGCACCCCTCTGAAGAAAATCTAATTGCTGATGAACAAATTAGAGCAGATTTAAATGTGCCTTTAAGAAAGACCACGAAGCCAGCTGGAGGTATAAACAGCAGCTTCCAAAGGAAAAGTGAACAGGCCACCCCAAATCCATCCCCTGGGGGAAGGACTGCAGCTCCAGCTGGGCACTGGGTACACTTTGTGCTGGTGACAAGTGGGGAAAGCTCAACAAGCAGGCACAGGGTGGAAAAATCACCCTCCATGTGTCCATGAGCCTGCTGGAGCACACAGACACATCCCTGAGGCCTTGATGAGTAAGAAAATACAATGTGGAAGCCTGGAGGGAACTCAAAGTCTGCTGTGGAGCACCCACCATCTGTCACCATTCCAAAACGCTTCATCCACTGCTCAGCTCTGCTCATGCAACAAAAATATTTGCCCTGGGGGGCTGTTGCATCCTAGGAGTAATGGTGTAGCACATTCAGTTTGGACTTGTTGATCACATTAAGGACTGCTGGCTTAGCCAGAAATGTGTTACTGAGAAAAGGCCTCCCTGTTCCACCAACATCACTATGGAAACTATGGGAATATTTAAACTTCCTCCTGCACTGCACTCAGGAGAGTTTTGCTTCAATAAACAGGGAGAACTCAGGTTTATTTAGTGTCTGCTCCTCTTTCCCAGGGCTTCACACACAGAACTGATGTACTTAACCTTTCAGCATTAGGTTACTATCCAGAAATACTGATTAGAAAATGTAAATCATTCTGCTAATCTCTTTCAAAAGACACCTCGTGCAACAGATACACTCTCCCTGTGTAAATGTTTTCTAAGGATATTGATGTCTTTGTTAAATTCTTAATGCTTTGGGCTGTGGAATAAGTAAAAAATCAATAGGGACATAAATTTTAAGAAGGATTGCAATGATTAGCTGTGTTTTTGGCTACTGGTGGCAAAAGGCAGTTTGACCTCCCACTAGCTGGGATATCTGATTTCATTTTTTCCTGACTTATGTCCCAATCTCTGGATTTTGTCCCATACCTAGAGATTTCAACTAGCATGGAATCAGGCTACATCTCAATAAATACAATTAGATGTAAGTTGTTCCAAGAAGCAAGGACTCTTAAGGAAAATATATTTCAAGTATTCTGTGGAGAGAATACAACACATCTACTAAAAAATAAACAAAATGTCAAAAAAATGGCCAGGAAAAAAAAATTTTGCAATCAGTAATGGTGATGCTTGAGAGAAAACAAGAGTCAGGATACTGCAGAAGTCACAATAACACAATGTTGTCCTGGTGTACAAAGAATGTTGGCGAAGGAAGGGAGAAGTCATTTGCAGAATCCAGTGGTGACACAAGTTAATGGCCCTGAATGCACAGCACTGTTTAATTCCTGTTCACCATCATTAACAGTGGCAGCAGCATCCATGCAGCCACAGGGATTAACTGAGCTGAGCAGAAACTGCCCAGATCTGCTCCTGAGGAGGCAGAAATGTGGCACCTTGGGGACATCAATTACAGGAGAGCAGAAAGGGGCACAGTCCCTGCAGCAGGTCCTGACAGTGTGGTGGGGCAGGGAGATCAGGTGAAACAGCCACTGAGTAACCTTGTTTAAAGACTAGACCCGAGCCAAGAGGAAAAATTACTGATTAAATTACCTTATTGTGGTACACACTGTGGAAGAAAGAATTTTAATGAGGACAAAACACCAAACCACCCACAAAAACTAAAACTAACGAGAAAATAAAAATTCTTCCTAAACCAAAATGTCCATTGCTGGAGAAACCACAATTCCTGGAGCAAAGGACACACAATGCACATTATTCTTGGTATAGGGGTGGTACCTCCACAACCCTTCCCTGAATGACCAATTACCCACCCACAGCTGGCTCACAGAAAATCATTAGCATCAGCACAAACACAGCCCCAAACTCCTCCAGTCTGTTCCCTAATGAGAGAATTGAATCACTCAATCTGTTTCACAAAAACATTGTTTAAATTCTTTTGTTTAAGAAGTTATTTTAATAAATCAGTGGAATGGTATCAATCAAGCCTTTTGTTCCCCTTTTTAGCAGTTTCTGAGAGAAATATCAGCCAGCCTGGAGATGCTTTATGTATCTTCTCAAATTTTCTGGGCCTTTCCCAAAACATTGTCTTCAGACTTGGCAACACTTGGGTGTGTATTTCACACAACTTGCTGGAGTTTTAGGAAAGAAGAATTTCAGCTGAAAGCCTCCAAAGATTGGAGTGCTATCTTAGGATTTTTTTTTGTACTTGTTCTTCCACAAGCTGCGTTTTGCAGCACAGAATAGAATCAAAGTGCAGCCCCCTCTGCTGCCTTTCAGAAATAAACCCTTCACAGAGAAGAGACAACAAAACAACTCCCTGGCCTGGCTTCCAGCTCCAGGCTCTGCACAGACAGACTCCAACAAAAAATGAAAGCTCTGTGCAGAGCTGGCACAGGTAACACTGAGCACACCCCTCTTCAGTTCTGCCCAAGAGCATTAGTTGATTCATTAATTAATTAATTAACATCACAGCAAATTCACGAGCACCAAACAGCCCCTGCTACACCACCAGGGCACTCCTGCTCCATGGCTGCACTCCAGCCTGGCCACTTCCCACTCTCTTTTCATTTAGGGAATAAAATAACATATTTTCACTCAATATCCACCCCTGATTGCAAGGGTAATACCAACACTCATAGATGTGTAATTCTAAAAGAGGTGTTTCTTTGCTTCTTGAATCCAACTCAATTTCTGGAGCAGAATCTCTTCTCTTGCTGCTCAGTGATGGATTATTTCTTGCATTGACCCATATCCATTGACAAATATCACAACACACTCAGCTCTGTGAAAACAAGTTCGTGTTTATCTCACACACAGGAAATGCTTCTTTTAAGAAATGCCAAATGTTTTAAACCATATTTTTACTGCACAAAGTTGGCATATGTGCTACTGTGGAATCCAAGTGCTGTGCTTCCCAAACCACTTCCATTTCCATCATAAATCATTTAAAAGCAGTTTCAACCACCTCCATGGCAGGTTTCCCAGGCCCACTGTTTATGTTATTTTTCAGGATAGACAAGAGGCAAGAGGGACCCAAGGGACGCAGCAGCTCCAGCACAGGCCACTGCCTGCACATTTCACTCCCCAGGTGACAAAGGCAGTGTACAGCATGAGAAACGTGCCAGGGACAGCCACAAACAAAATTATGGGCAGACACTCTCTCAGTTGCTCTTTAAGGAAAAAAAACATGTTATGAGAAGCTGAAGTAATATTTCTTCAGCCAGGTTATATCTTTCCATGTAAACTGTAATACACAGTCTACAAAACATGACAGTGAAACCACTCATCAACTGTAAAGTAAGAATGCTTTAAAATGATTTTTCCTTTTTTTTAAAGAAATTACTAAACAAAATAAATGCTTTCAAAATAAATGTGGGGAGCAGAAGGATTTCCTCCCTAAACCAATCCCATGTTTTCTCTGATGTTCAAAAGGGGTATCATCACCTGTTCTCTTTTCTCCTCACTGCATGAAAATAAAGATGCCCACATCAGAACTAGCAATTAATTAGCAAATGACAGCTTCTGCTGAGGCTAATACAGGAAATCTGGAAACACCATAAAAACAAAAAAATAAAACAAGTAAATAAAGTTAATGCAAAGGCTTGAGTTAAAAAAAACACCTGGAGTGAAAATATTTCTGAATTGGATGGAGTGGTTTATTATAATGTCCAAAGAAACAGATTAAAACTGTAAAAGGAGAAGAAACAAACAAACAAAAAAGATGAAGAATCTTTGCCTTGAAAATATACATGTGTATTGAAAAATTATTTGCTTTGAAAATTAAATCTGAACAGGGTGTGCCTGCTGGGACTGCTGGCACAGCCTTGGATTTTATGGTGGAAAATGTGATAAACCTAATTCCAAAACAGGGGTTTACAGTAAGAGAAAAAAAAAAAAGCACGCACACACAAAAAGACACACACAAAAAAACACACACAGGCTCAGGTATTTAAATATATGAAAAATCCTGTCATTGTGCTGGCTCTGCACCCATCTGACAGTGCCACCAAGGAGCCAGTACACTCCATCATGTACAGGAAAGATTAGCAAAGAATGTCTGAACAGAAAAAAATGAAAGAAATTCATATATTCATCGAGGAATACACAAAAATATTCTGAATTTTATTGTCATTAACAGCTATAGTCTCTGAAACAAGAGATGTAAGTACAGACCTCAGTAAAAGAATGCAAATCTGTTGAGTCCTCAATATTTCCCAAAGGGCAGCACACACATTTCTAAGTAACTTGAGAGAAATTGGGAAAATATCCTGAAAAAATTCTTCACTCTGCCCCAATGAACTGTCAGGTTCAACCTGACACATTCACATTCATTATTCACTGGCAGCATTTTAAATTCTTATTTCCTATTAGAAAACCTGAAGATCAATAATGCTAGAGGGGGATGTACTCTCATTCAAGGTCTCCAAAACTAAGCCAGACAACTGGAATGCCTTCTGAAATTAAACATTTTTCCAGCTAACAGGGATTGGACTGGTTAATGGTTGTGTGCACTCTCCACCATGTCCTTTTACAGCCAAAGTAATTAGATTTAAAACTGACAAAGCTTAGTGCCCTACCAAGTCATTTACAACAAAATTACTGGCTATCATCCCTATTTTCTTACTCTTTCTATGTAAATTCTTTCAAAGAAAGAAAAAAAAAAATCCAAGTCAGGTTAAAGGAATATCTATTGCCTTTGAAATAAACCAAAATAGAAAGAAAAAAAAAGAAGAAGAAATCTGGATCTCTGCACAGGTACATCTTTACATTTTATATAAAATGGAAATATATTTTGTCACTTTTAAGACTAGCTGATAGTGTTTCTTTTATTTTCTTCAGCAACATCTGATTATCTCAGATAAAGACCAACATTTCCTCTCCAACTTTAGACATTTGCATAATTATTAACATTGGTGGCAAGCCCATAAAATTGTGGACTCAGTTTCAAGCAAGAAAAGAAATGGACTGTAAAAAATTCTGCATTTAAGGGCTGCTCTTATTAAAGAGCAGTCTAGAAATAGCTGCATGGGGATGGGGTTTGTAGTGGAGGAGCTTTCAAACAAGGAAGAAATAATGCAAGAGTGGAAGATAATGTCAGAGAAATGCAAAGATCAGCAGGGAAAGTTTCATTAAAGGGCAGCATTTAAATACCAGGCCTTACCTAAGGACACAGTGATTCATCCACCACTTGAAATCCTTAAATCTTTCCTTTTGTTTTTCTACAAAACATGCTCCAGACCCTGAAGACACTGCTTGCAGCAGGAGCCACTTTTTCAATCTCTATCCCTACCCCTTCCCAGGAGGGAAAGATGATAAAACTTTCAGATGGATACAAATTATCCCATTCCAAGAGGAGCAAAAGGTAGTAAGTAGCCATTTATTTTCTGCTAAAATCATCCTGTGCAGAGTTCACTTAACCTGCCAATATCCAAAGAAAGTGCCAAATGCTCCCCTCCAGCTCCACAGTAATGAATCTGAACTTATATATTTCGTTTTCCATGCATATAATGCCATCACTGCAATGCCACACTGCCAGGAAATAAAGTCTTAAAAAATAAAAATAGAAGCAGGAAGCAGAAATGCTGCTTTGCAAGACTATTCCTTGGGGATTTTTATTGCCCAAGATATTGGATATCATTAACTATACTGGCTATTAAAAAAAAATCCCAAAACCTACACATATTTTTTCTGTGTGTTATCAAAAATACTAAAAATTCATAAATCCTTACTTACCCCCACTTTTTCTTTACTTCTCCTATACACACATAATCTAATAAACAAAATGTTCTTTCTTTCCTCCTTTTTTTTGTACTATTGGACTTCATTGCTTCTTTGGCCAATACACTCAGGAGAGCACCTGAGTTTAATGTAAAAATCTTAAAAGTTTTCACACTGACTCAGAAAACCATCATTGCAGGAAGACTGGATATTAGTACCAGTGTACTGTTAATAAAACACAGGGTCTTTCTCTAATAAATAGCATTTCTAATATTATTTTCAAGAGATGGAAAAGTCCATACCTGTACAATCTCACAGCGTTTAGACTGGATTGCTCACAACAATTTTTGCATGACACAAATTATATTTGTGCATGATGCTAATAAAATTCTATTTCACTGTAGGAGCTTTTTAAGATGGATTTTGAAGACCACAGGAAAAACCTGTATCCAAGCAAGAGTTTAGCATCAAATTCTGCATTTCTTTTCTTACCACATCTGGAAAACTCATAAAAGAAGCTTTGGTGTTATTACAGGCTGTAGAAAAGTGTTAAGAAATACAATTAACTACATGTTTTATAGCTTCACCAATATTTAATGTAGCTCCATCCACAGCCTTTTAGTTTTATTGTCCTGGGTTTTGAAATTAGTACTACTTTTATGCATAGAATATTATGCACATGTTGTGAGGAACTACTAGAGTTCTTAGGAGAATAATCTCATGGATTTTTTAAGTAACAAGAGGAATGGATAGAACCAGCATAATGATGTTCTTCCACTATGTACTTCCCTGCTTTTAGTGACCCCTTTATTTTACAATACTGGGTCTGGGATAACTTTATTTGACAATTAGGAGCAGTGTTTTTCAGATAGGGTGGGGTCAGAAGCAGCTGTTTTGTGAATTTATCAGAGAAAAGCAAATTGAAAACCTGCTTTTATGATTTCATTAGCAAAAACACAAGAAACTGCTCCTCCTGGCAATAGAACTGTTCCAGCTTTACTCAGTATCACTTTTTTTTGCACTGACTGCAGACAGAAACCAGTCCAAAGAAGAAACTAAGGGCAACTCAGCAGAGGTGAGAGGAAACTAAACTGAGTGTCCCTTCTCTTAGCCCTGAACTAATGGCTAACAAAAAACACCAGAGCAGGTGCTGGGGAAAAAAAAAAAGATTGACCATACATTTCTCCTTTTGATGCTTTTGCTTTTAAATGCACTTATGTTTATAATACCCACTTCATTCTTCAGAGTTTATCACAAAGCAATAATTCAATCACAAAACTCCCTGCTAAGTAAAGCAGTTCTAGTTATAGTTGAATGCCAAAGGTGATATAATGAGGCATTATTTCCATGCAAGGTCATTCTGAATTTACACACACAGCCACAGACTGCCAGACTCCTGCCTTGCACAGAGCACTCCACAGCAGTTTTGCCTTGCTCAGTTTTGCACAAATCCTGTTGTCATTCCTTTGATTCTGTCACTGCAGGAACACCCAGATTACACAAACCAGACAGTTGCTACTGCATTACATGCACATTTCTTACAGGGAGAAAGTGAACAAGGCACGGCAGCAAGAGAAAAGGAAGTCAACGAGCTGAAAAAAAAGAGTTTGAATTTGTTTTCTTTTTTACATTAAAACTTAATTTTTAGAGAAATCTGCATGCCAAGCACAAATCATTTAGTAAATCAGAATACTAAATACAATTTGTAGTCATCAGAAAATTATGTACAAGTATATTGTAAAAGTATAAATGACTGTACAAGTATATTGAAATATTCAAGTCTTTTCTAGATGCAAGAGAACCAGTTGTCAAATCCCAAAGTTCAGATATTAATAGAGTTGATCTTCCTGTGAATCCAATAACAAGATCCAGTTCTTAAACACAATTCTTCATCACTGCTTCCAACTGAGTCAGGAGCATGAACAGATCATTTTAATGGGTTTCTACTAGACAGAGCTTTAAAATTAGAAAGCCACTTCAAAAATTAATGAAAGAGACGTGATTCAGAGCATCAAGGAAAACTGGGACACTGGCCAATTTCAAGAGGGTTTGAAATTTTAACTGATTTTTTTTTTTCCTCAGTGACTGGATAATATCATTCAAGACTTAAAATTTTTACCTAGTTTCAAATTAAGTGAGAGTTTATAAACTTACCATTAATCCATTTGGCTTCTGGATTATGAACTACGAACTCTTTTCTGAAGAGATCTTCCAAGGATAATCTGTTTTCTGATGAATTTGCAAGTTCATCTAAAATAAACACAACAAGATCATTTTAGATAAATATTGGAAACAATATATTCTCTGTTGTTTGCAAAACACTGGCATTATAGAACCATGATAACAATATCTTGCTCTTTTGGGTTTTTTTCGCAACAAGTAAAAGTATCATTTTTGTTTAGTAAAGCTTCAGGAAACAAAGAATTGGTACCTTTTGGACAGGAAAAAACTACAGGATTTAGTGTTTGGCTATTTATTATATTGGGACTTTCAGAGCAAAGCTCTTCCTTACCACAGCCCCACACCACAAAAAATTACAAACACCAAAATTTCCTGACAGCCAAAGAATGTTGGCCATATCGAGCACCATACACCGAGAGAAACTAGATAAAAAACTTCTGCGAGTAAATTTGGAACTAACTTCACCTATTCCACAACTTAAAATAAAATTTAAAAAAAAATCTACATGCACATTTTATAGCCTGTGCTTGCTTTCTAGTGACATGAACACCATAACTTGGCTAGCAGCCTTGTGTTTTTCCCAGGAATATTGTGCTCCTGAACATTAGCCAACACTGACTTACAAAACAAAACAAAAGAAACCAAAATTATTTTCCTGCATCTAAAATCATCTCCACACTTCACAAAACTGAAAAAGACGCTCTGCTAAATATCAGTGTTCTTGTGCTGTAAGCTATAAAAATAAGTAGTGAAGATTTCAATAGTGAACTGCTGCACTACCAGTGGTAATGTTGAACCATTACTATTAAAACAAAAGTTTTAGTGTCAAAAGACAAACCCACCAAGTTTCCAAGCAATAATCACTGGCAGCAGCTTGCACCTCACCTGACTGCTTTAGGCTGTTTAGAACAGCAGCTGCCAAAGCTGTGCTGGTTGTTGCCTCTGCAAAAAGATGCACCTCTGCACTTCCCACACAACCAGCCCAATGCCCTGCCAGGTTTTTAAAATAATTTTGTGTTATTGGGCAGGTTACCATAAATTACTGCACTCTTTCTCTTCTCTATGAGCTTTTCTTTCCTTCTCCTTTGTGTTAGGCAGATTTTGTCCTTTCAGATATTAAGCAGTTTTCTGGTGACAGGCACATACAAAGAGAGTATCTGCCATTACAGCAGTCAAGCATCTTTGTTATCTTTGTGTCAACCCATGATGCTACCAGGACATTTTTAACAAAGAAACCTGCTTTGCAAAGGTCATATCCTGTAATACATTTTGGATGAAAATGTGACGCTTCAAAGAGAATAAAGTCAATCAATAGTTTTGTTATTGGTCTTTATTCAGCCAAATTTCTCAATTAGAGGGCCAGCAGAAAGCTTACTGGAATCAACAGCAATATGTTATTTTTGCCTTTAAATGTCAGCACTGCCTGCTGCAGCCACTTCAGCTGATATTAATACAAGTGCATCCTTGGTGTCCTGAAAAGAAACCCTCTTTTAATGCACATCATGAATTTACAATAGACACAAGGCCAGCCCAGCTGCTCACTCCACAGCTCTGCTGCATTTTTCACGTTGCTCCCTCCCAGGTGGCAGCAGGGCTCTTGGAAGCACTCACCCACTGCAATCAACTCTTCTTGCACTTCATGTCTTGTAAGGATCCCCCCTCATAAGACAAACACTCTAATCCTAAAATAAGCTTTTTCCCTCCTCCTACCTTCCAGAAATCAAAATAGTCTGTTTAGGTTTGTTTTTATTTTTCATCTGCCAGTCCAGCATGGGACACAATATTGCACTTGCAGTCTGACTGGGGCTTTACAGCAGAGCAACATTATCTCTCTTGATTTATACCTAATCCCTCTGTTTACACATCGTGGGACCTTGTTAGCTCTTGCTCCTGCCACACACTGTGTTTTTATCTTCAAAGTGAGCACATGTTGTTATGTGTGCTCTGCTCAGCTCCACAAACACCTTCCTGTGTCTTCAGAACACTGCTTCTGACTTAACAGCAGCAGACACTGGGCTCTCCTCATGCCCATTATCCCCTTTTTCCACAGCCTTGTTGACAACCTACCCTGCACAAGCTGTTTTCCATCACCTATTTGGATTCCACACACCCTGGTCCTGATGCTGTTTGTAATTCCAAACGTGTTCCCCTTCTAACCTCACCTGAGTCTGTTTCTACTCATTGTGACCCTTTATTTCCTGCCAGTTTGCCAACTAGCAATCAAGCTCACACAAGCTGTTATGCTGTCAAAGATTGCCTTACCTATGACAGACTTTTTTTCCAACTGCTTAAATAAAAATCACTAAAATAATACGTCAGCTGAGCACAGAGAGGCTATTAGAGAAGGAAGGAACACCAGTCTGTTTGCTATCACATCCCTGGCAAGTAATCTCGATATAAATTGGATTTTAAAGTAATTTTTAAATTATAGTTAGCATTTGTAAACTGAAAAATAATGGCATCTTCTAGCAACTTTGCAAGATGTTTGGTTTGGTTTTTTTCTAATGGTAAATTTCAACCAAATCAGAATCCTGTTTGTAACCCTTAGCTCCATCTTTGCCCTCTATCAATATCTCAGATGCTGTAACAGGATAAATTACATATCCTGGGAACCCTCAAAACATCAGTGGGTCAATCTCTATTGAGCACAAGCACAAATTAATTTTATCCCATCACGTTTATACTCAGAGGCAGGGGAGAACAGGAGGGGTGGCCCTCTGTGTCAGGGACCAGCTGGGATGGATGGATGGATGGATGGATGGATGGATGGATGGATGGATGGATGGATGGATGGATGGATGGATGGA
>JAWWMS010000287.1:7937166-7952038 GCA_035048045.1 Chlorospingus semifuscus | reverse complement strand
AAAGTTCTGGCAGTGAATATCCACATCAAAAAAAAAAAAAAAAAAAAAAAAAAAAAATCAAAACAAAACAAAAAAAACCACAACAAAACAAAATAGTAGTTTGCTTTCTTTTCCTTTAAGAGTAGTATGAGAGAGGGCATGGAGAGGTCAGTCCTACCCCTGAACAGTTTATCTACTGGACATAATCCAAATGGACTCTCTTCCCAGAGCTTGATTTTACTCAACCCTTTCCACAAAAAAAAAGTGTTTTCTGACCATTTGTCTGACCTAAATGT
The DNA here is from genome assembly GCA_035048045.1 of Chlorospingus semifuscus. Taxonomy (NCBI): domain Eukaryota; kingdom Metazoa; phylum Chordata; class Aves; order Passeriformes; family Passerellidae; genus Chlorospingus; species Chlorospingus semifuscus. Next base: position 7,951,763 of record JAWWMS010000287.1, on the reverse strand, counting down.
TCTCTAAAGTAATTTTTCTGAAAAAGTTTTCTTTTTTTTTCTATCATGTGTGAGTTTTCCTTGAGTCTCTGATTAGGCAGGTGCCACTTTGCTCAACAGCAAGTGCACATATCAGCAGGCATGGTTTAAATGCCAACATCAATATCTCAGTAATCAAGTCCTAGAAAAAGCATTTGAGTCTTCCACACCTTCAGAAACTGCAAGTTAACATGAAGGTAGAATTACTAACAGTCCAAAAAGGAAAAAACAGCTTTAAGTATTGTGGCAAAACAACTGTACAGGGGAGGCCACATCATACAACTCTTAGGGTTTTTTATATAAAGCTTTAAGCTGCTAATATTTTCAATTGAACATTTGTCAGTTTTGAGATACAGATCAACAGTGGCTCATCAGACAGGTCTTCACATAATTCCTACAATGTGGAACATACTGTCATGATGCAAAGCAAGAACAAGCTGATTCAAAGGCAGGAATGATTTAAAGGCACTGGTATCTTAAAATCTACCCAATACTATTTCAGTACATGCAGGTGTGAGATGAAACCTCAAAAGCATAAAATAGAATAAAAGCAGCAGAAGAAAGGTGCCTGTGTTATATTTATACTGACATACAAACCAAATGATGGCATCTCATGGATGTCTCTGTGTCTCTGCACTGGCCACTGATTCCCAATATAAAGATATATTTATAAGATTATTTTCAAGGTATTCTCTTTTGTTTTCTCTTAAATATTTCTCCAGCAATCCACTCCAAATAATAAACAGAAATCACTAGGTTCATAATGCAGTTCCCCCAGAGAGACTTCCAAGTTTTTCCACTCCAGTCCTTTGCTTTAACAAGGGCAACTTCATTCTTTGGCATCTCTGTGCACTTTCTTTATCATTGCACTTTTCTAATTTTGAAGAAAACCAGCAGGGATATTTGCCTGCAAGCCTTCTACTCCCAGGTAAGGAGCATTGTAGCAATTTCTACTTGCTGGGAGCAGTGGGGTTTATTTAATGTAGTCCTCAGTCCACAGGGGCTCACAGAGAGTTCCTGAGCCCCAACAAGTGGTTACTGGGCTGAGAGTTCATTCAGACTCTGCCACTAACGTTTTACATCACTGGATGATTTGTTCTTCCACTTTTCCAATTTTTGGTGAGAGCACTCAGACATTTATAAAGATTCTGAGTATTATCATAGATTAAAAATAAGATAAAATAATCAGAAATGTTACTAATATTGTTGAAACAATACATTTACTCAAACCACAAACATAATTGTAACACAGAGGTTTCAGATTTGAATAAAAGCCAAGATACTAATAGGTCAAAATACATCTCTTATTTCAACAAAAATCCTGCTTAGTATTGTATAATCAAGTTATATTTCATTTAATAGAAGATATTACAAAAAGAAAATCAAGAATTTCCTTTTAGTTTTAGCATAGTTTCTATCTTTAGTGGAAGCTAAAGCCTCTTTGAAGCCTTTTGCAAATGAATTACATTTTCTTTTAAAAACATGCTGTCCCATATGGAAGCATTGATCCCTCTATGAAAAGGCAGGAAAGCTGCTGCTCAAAATCTGAGAGAAGTCAAATGACAGCTGTTAGTGTACACAGAACTAAGAGTTTCTTATATTGTGGACAAAACAATGTGTAAATAATTGCAGGCAAAAGAGATCATTGCTGTTGTGTTTGGCATATCAGTAAGTACACTTTTGCCTCCAAAAAATACCAGTGAAACAATCATGCTTCTGAGCCATAACCATCTGAAATTATCATCATTTCCATAAAAAGAAGCAGCATGATGTACAGTGTTTAGGGGAATTTACATGAAATCTAAGAAGCACCCATCCATACAGGCAGAACTAAAGAGGGAGAGAACTCTCTGATGCTCAAAACAGTACCAGAAATGAACACTGAAACATCCCAGGGTAACAAAGGACATTTGCACTGAATATCTTCATTCAGACCTATTATATAAATGAGAAGGATTTTCAAACCCAAATATTTATAATAACAAATTAGCATCAACTTGGAGCTGAGCACTTCACAATAGCCAGATGTGTGGGGGGGTCTCTACTTTTTTCCTCCCCTCAAATACTGAACATCCCAAAGTGATCTTAACACATGTTCATGACGAAGAAGTGTCAACTATAGTGCTTAGAGTAGCAAAATATCTGCTTCCCAAACCACTAATAATTCATAATAATCAAACAAATTAATAATGAAAGTGAAGCAATGATTAGGGCCAAAACAGGGCAATGATCTATCCTACAATGTACCTCAAAGCTTTCCATGGTGAGCATTTCCAAGCCACAGGAAAGCTCAGTTTTGCAGAGCTATATGGTTCTGGGAGAAAGGTTTTCATTCCTATCAAGCTTCACAGTCTCTATGGGAAATCTCAGAGCATCTGAGCTGACAGAACTAGTTTTCACTTGCATGACTTCAACTGAAATGTAGGTCCCAGCTTACACAAGTTTTCAACCAAGATCTCTGGATTTTGAAACAGCCTCAGAGATGTTGTAATTCACTGAGCTTTTTTAATATATTTTTTTTAAGTTAACATTCCCCCAGGTTGTTTATTCTGTTTCCACGAGTGCCTTCAAGGATTTCAGCTTATTTTTTACATCATTAATAATTCTATGTAGATATAAGAGCCACAACTGAAAGTTATTATTGTAGGTTCCAGCAAACATTTGATATTTTATAAGTCTTCAAAAAAAAGGGAAATATCCTCCTTGAAACAAAAAACAGTCTTCTGTCTTAGAGTGTACTAGGATACACTACCATGTGCTCTCAAAATCTCTTTTTTCTTATTCCCTGAAGAAGGCTCCTATTCACTGAGACTACAGTAGCACAACTTTGCTTTTATTTCTCTCAACTTGATCTAAGTGGAAATAAGCAAACAGTAATTTTGGACAGCACCCTGCATAAGGAGTAGATATTTATACAAAACAGAGGAAGCAGACTATCCCATAGTGTTCCTGCCTTCTTTTTCCAGCTGCCTCATCCCCTCTGACAAGCAAAGCTTTCTGATCCTTTTCCATTTATCCTCACCACCTTCCTCTAAAGCAGCAGCCCTGTGCTGCTGAACTTGCTCGTGCACAGCTTCCCTCAGTGATTTCACCTCATGGCCAAACAGCCTGGAACCATTATTTACTGAAAAGAGCTTCATTAACTTTCTGGTTTACACAAACTGAGCACTTCAATGGCAGAATATTTGCAGACCAATATTTACTATCCAGGCATGCCATGCAAATCAGGTACTTTACTTTTAAAACTGGCAAAAGGATTCAAAGTTTGGGGTTTTTTTAAACTTGTGCAGTGTTTTCTCCTTTTGTCTACTTCTTCTCTTTTTTGTTTACTTCTTCTTGTCCTCTCCCTTTTTTTCCTCTGTGACTGAGGCATTACTTTCCCTTTGTTGCTTCAGAAAGAGAGAAAAGGGAAAAGCTCGTGTATGTATAGATGGAAGATCCATGTTCATGATTCAGCGAGAAGTTGCATTCTCAGAATCAGTTTTCCATGGAATACAATTTTCTCTTAGCTCATCTCTGAATCTGAAATTGCACAAAAAACCAACAACAAACTCTTGAAGTCAGCTCACACCTGCTGAGACTCACAAGGATTGCTGTAACCACCTCAAGACAGACAGAATCCCAAGGATCTACTGCCAATCCCAAATATTTCTGCTCCCCAAGGCCTCCAGCAACTCCCAAGTCCCTACAGCACCAAATTTACAACAGCCACAAGTTAAGAATGCTCAAAGTCAAGAGTCACTTTAACATCCATTGCTTTATGACTACACTATGAATCACAGACCTTTAATAAGATAAAATAAAGAAGAAGGTTACCTGGGGTTAAAAGAATGACTGACATGGTGATGAGTGAACAAACAACCAGAATCACCAGCAGCGCAATTGCAATTCCCTTCCAGTTCCTCTGCGGAGGGCTGTTACTTCCAAGTTCCTACAGGAATGGAAAAAAGTGAAATAAAAGGAAAAGACCACGTTTCTGAAACATACATTTCCAGAACTATTAGCAACAGGAAAATTGCTCTGTGCACGCTCATAATGTGCATGGGAGGTGATCGTGATCCCTCCCTTCTCCACAGCGCACAGTCTCATCCAAAGGTGTGCAACTCTCATGCTTTTTTAATAGATTTTTTTCTTTCTTTTTTTAATATATATATGTAATTTTGTACCCTAAGAGACAATCAAATGATTTTATGCAAGCTGTCCAAAATACAACTGGTGTTAAAATGTCCTGAACATAAACTTCAGGACAATATCAACTAGCAGTTTATAAGATAATTACAGAAATGAAATGTAGCAATTTACTGTAATTCCACCTAACATGGTATGGACCATAAAGGTTTAAATACACATCCCTTTTAATGCACACTATTAAACTTATTTGTAATAGAAAGCATTAGCAAAACTGCCTGAGGCTGCAACTATTCCATCTGAAGCTACAAGCTCTTTTTCTCTATGCAGTAGATCAACTGTAAACTGCTCCCCTATTAGTTATAAAAAAACAACAGTAGCTTATAACAAATGTTAAATGAATGCTTCTGTAAGTACCAGTGCACTTAAGCCTCCACCCTCTGTGCTACACGTTTAACTCCTGCCAGGCACCATTTACATATTTTCAATCCTAGCAATGCCTTGCCCACATTCATGGTAAAATTTGAGACCAAAGAGCACATAAACAGCTAAAAACACAATGAAAAAACTAGTGCAATTGTTTCTTACAACGCCAACACTCCCTCAGAGAAAACAGTATTTTTTCTATCTAGATTTGGCAAGAAGAAATGTTTCTCTACCACAATTACACGTGCCTTTAGTTACTACTAATTTTATTTAATAAACAACTATTATTGATAATAATTAATTAATTATCAATTAATTTTTTTTTTTTTTTTTGCTATGGTAAATGCTTTAATTTTATTTTGCTATAATTACTTGCTATGGTAGGATTGCAAAAAAAACAAATAAAACCAAAACAAAACAAAGAAAAAACCTCCTGCTATGTTTTACAAGCTTCCAAAAGCGTAGTAAAATTTTTTCACATACACATTATTTCATTTCGTATTTCTGGGTTCTAATGAGTGTGAAATGGGTAAGTCTTAACAGAGAGTGGCAATTTTCTTGTGCCTTCTTGGCTCACATGCACCACTTCAGCATCACAGCATCACCCACAGCAGCAATTGTGTCTTTAACTTTTTAATGTTGTTTTTTTAACTCCTTGCCAGTTCATTTCTACATATAAAAGACACCTTCTCTCCCTGGTCCTCTTTTCCAGAAAATAAAAGGGGAATTGCCCAACACAGGCTCTAAGCAATCCCATGGGGAATTCTCACAGCAGTCCCCAGCACATCACAGCTCCCAGCAAGGAATGTCCCCACATCTGCCACCCATCATGCTGCCCAGCCTTCCTGAGATTGCTCATTTTTGAGATTTTTACTCTCACCAGAGTGGCAGAGCAGCCATTCTGTCTCCTCAGGGCAGCCCCTACCATGGCTTCAGCACTCAGGGGGAAGAATGGTGTAAACAGGAACTCCTGGCATCCATCTCCTTTCTCCACCCCATTGCCCCTGCTTCCCAACCACTTTCAAGCTTGCCTGCTCCCCTCAATTTCCTTCCTCCCTTGTGAGGAGGAAGGAAATTGTGAAATACTAATTACTACAGCCTGTGTGGCTTTAGACACAGGTCTTCAAGGCCTGCATGACTGCTTCACCAGCCCCTTTGGGGATCCCTAGGTGATGAGCATCACCCAGGTTATGAACCCCAGGTGGTTCTATCCTCTCTGGACAGCCCTGGCCATGGGACATTGCAGGAATCCACAGCTTTTCCACAAAAATACAGAATTTCTGCGTCCTGCAGGTGAACTCACATCCAAGCTATGGTTTTCCCTTAAGCAACAATTATTTTAATAGCACAGTGTAGGAAACACAAACTTATTCTAAGCATCACAGTGTTAGCCTTATTTAAATGACATCTGACAGAGTCCAGTTTAAGACAGGAACTAGAAGCTCACAGAACCAAGTGCTGGTGAGAAAACTTTAGTTTCCCTGAGAGAATTGTAAAACCCTATTCCAAAGAACTGACTTAAAAATGACAGAAGCTGGACAACTTGATGAATGTGCCAAAGCTTCTAAAAAATGTACCAAGTCCTTATTATTCACAAGGTTCTTCTCTTCAGACATGAATATTGTTCAGTTTCTAAAAATAAAGCTTCATTTTAAATACTTCTGCAAATCTGTGAAAGGAGAATACCAAAGAGATGAATCAAGTACTGAGCATACAAAGCTTAATGGTACCCACAGCGAGAAAGAAGAGTTTCCAGCTAGCTGAAAACTTGGGGAATGGCATAAAAAGGATTTGTCTCAAATTAAGATATTTGGTTTTAATATTTGAACAAAAATTACACGTTGTATCAAATTATTATATTGGAAATTATTAAAGGTCATGATGATGTTTTGTTATTGAGTGAAAACATTCTTGTAAGACATTTATGAAGTTACTGTACACAAACAATATTAGAAAACTGAAATATTAGAAATACTGATGAAATATGAAGAAAAATTACAATTAAATTAAATTAAATATTAGAAAAATTACTATAATGAAGTGAATTCATAGCACAGTCTCTATCAAGGGCATCTCCAATTAATTCTTTTGATGCTAACCAATGCCACTCTGTAACCTACAAAGTTTTAAAACAGTGTAAGCTGCAGTCCTTCAACAATAAAACATTTTTAGCCTCGTGCTGCTTTGAAATGGCCACAAGCAAAAGGCAGGTAAAGAGATCTCTGGGCTGTGTATCACTGGCAAGGCAGAAGCTGTGATTTCTGAGTGTGACAAGAAGATAGAGCCCTTCAAGAGGAAACACCACAGAGAGCCATACAATGAGAAGCTTTTGACAACATGTAGTTTCCCCATAACTATCTGCTCACTGGCACATGACAACAATGCAGACACAGATGGAGATTTAAGGATTTAATCTCCTAAATAGGCTCTTTTATTAATGTGGTTTGAAAAAACACCAGCTCTTGAATATGGTGGTTTATATATAACACTACCTATAATGTTATTATAGATTTTACAGTCTAACTCTAATGAATCAGAAAATGGCTGCACAAAGAATAATACAATTGCAAGTTTTCTCATTATTTATAGCAGCTTTTTCACAAACCATTTAATTGCATTGTTGCCAAAAACAATCCTCAAGTAATACATATTTCTGAATGCAATTTGTGACTGAGTAATACCTTACTAAAACACAGCTAAAAAGAGAAAAATTAAACACTTCTTGCACAAAATCCTTGTACACCAATGTTAGAGGTTCCAGTGGTTCCAATGGCTGCTGCTGCCAAATGCTGGAGACCACATTTACCAAGAGCCTGCAAGCACTCACCATCAGGGATCTCAGAGCATGCAACCAAAGCCTAAAGTTCCTGCTCTGTGATTGTCTCCATCCAACTTCTGTTGAAAAGACCCCTAAAACACTGGTCTTACAAAAGCATGCACCATATGTGTGATACAGCACCACAGGGGCTGCAAATCCTGCAACCAAAAGAAAGGCTGAATAACCAAAAGAAAGGCTGAAGTAACCAACAGAAAGGCTGAAGTAACCGAAAGAAAGGCTAAAGCAACCAAAAGGAAGGCTAAACCAAAAACCTGCAGGGACTGGGTGTGGGAGGAAGGACAGGTTGAGGCTGTCAGAGGACAAATGAGTCATTTCAACCCTTCTGCAGTCCTCTGTGCTAAATCCCACTCCCTACTGCAAAACAAGGGAAATGTTAAAAAATATATCCAGCAAATATGCAAAGCAAATATAATTTGAATAGGCTGAAGCATCTTTCTCTCTCCTCTTCTAGGCTGTTTTCTAGATATATAGTCCATCTCCAAACACAGTTCTCAGGCTGATGATGAACTGATTCACTACAGGCATGAAAATCTTTGAAGCAGCAGCAAGACATGGCTTTGAATACCACAATCTATGGCACAGAATCATAAACACTTTGGGTTGGAAGAGCAGTCCAAGCCCCATCTCCTTCCACTAGACCATCTTGCTCAAAGCCCATCCAGACTGGCCTTGAACACTGGCAGGAGACCCACAGCTTCTCCCAGGAGCCAGTGTCACACCCTCACAGTGAAGAATTTCTTTTTTATACCTGATGTAAGCCTGTCCCTTCAGTGTAAAGCCATTCTCCTTTGTCCTGTAACTACAAGCCCTTGTAAAAAGTCCCTCTCCATCTCTCCAGTAACCCCTTTACAAGTTGCTCTCAAGTTTTCACAGTTTTCACTACCCCAGGCTGAACAGCCCCACCTGTCCCAGCCTGTCTGTGCAGGAGAGGTGCTCCAGCCCTCTGAGCACCTTTGTGACCTCCTCTGGATCCCTGCAACAGGGCCCACACCTTCTTACCCTGCAGGCCCCAGAGATGGATGCAGCCCTGCAGGAGGGGTCTCAGCAGAGCAGGGCAGAGAGGAGAGCCCCCTCCCTGCCCTGCTGCCAAGAGGACATGGATGCAGCCCAGGATGCAGCCCAGGATGCTGCTGATCCCTGCCCTGCTGCCCACAGGGGATGGATACAGCCCAGGATGCTGCTGATCCCTGCCCTGCAAGTGCACCTGGCCAGGTCACACTGAGCCTTTCACTCAGCAGCACCCCCAAAGTCCTCCTCCTCCTCAGGGCTGCTCTCAATCCATCCTCTGCCAAGGCTTTATTTGTGCTTGGAATTGCCACAACCCCCATGGAGGACTCTGCACTTGGCCTTGTTGAACTTGAACACAGGCTCATCTCTCAGGCATGTCAGGGTCATATGGGACAGTGACAAAAGCCTTGTACAAGTCCATGGCACTCCCTTTTTCCTGATACACCAACGCTGTAACCCTAGAAGGCTGTAGTCTCATTCAGCAGTTCTGAGCTTTTGTTCTCTATTTTTAAATAAAATACAGATTCTGACACAGATGTTTTATATTTAGAATAAAAAAACCATGACATTGCCTCCATAATGGTTGTATTACACCATACTCGAAAAAGAAGACCTAAGTTCCTATTACAATAGAAATAAAAACATGAAACTAAATTCAGCTAGATTTATTTCAAATAAAAATATTTTTTATCCCTTGACACAAAAATGCAAGCACATATTTTAAGTAGTATTGGGGATATTGATTTGAGAAAAAAGAATCACTCAGAATTAAGAGACGTAGTAGAATAATGCACAAAAAACTTTCAAATATTTCCATATTTCTACCTGAACAAACTTGCAATCTTTCTTGTAAGCAGCATAACCAGAAAAAAAAAAATCACAGCTTCCTTCCTGAAGCTTATCGAGTCTCACAGTTTTATTGTTAATCAATGAGGATAAAAAGTCTTTAAGACATAATTTTTCCAGCAAGTGTGTACAACTAGGGTTGTTGTAAGAGAACAAAAGGTCAGAAAATATTGGCTTAGCATGCTGCATTAGTAAGTCAGGTTTCTGAATTATCCTAACAGCATTTTCTGGATTTCTTGGAAAACTCTTTGTGTAAAGCACAGTTCAATTTCCACCATGGAAATAATGCCAGAAGCAACAGCAGAATGCCTGGTGGGAGCAGAAATGTGGGAGGGCACTGGCCAAAGCCTGAGGGGTCCTGAGTGCCTCTGCCAGGCTTTTCCAGAGGACATTGGGTAGTTAAAATGCAGCATCCCCTTTGGGAGAAGGAGTGAAACCCAAACTTTCAGAGACAACTAACCCTGAGAGCTGGCATTTAACCAACATGATTTTTCTCATGGAGCTCCTGCCCATCTGCATCAACCCAGCTGATAAATGGTGGCATAAGCCAAATGCAGAAAGATGCATTTCTCTATCATAAAGCTAAGAACAAGAATTCAAGCACTTTTAACTATTTCTGCTGGGTTCAGCTCAAACTGAATGCAGAGATTCTGCCACAATTTCTGCAGTCCAGAGTGAACTTTACCAAGCTGCTGTGCCTGACAGTCCAGGTGTGCAGATGCACATTGGTGTTCACCCCTGGACTATGGTTATTTGGAGCACAAAACCCACCTGGGGCTTGCCTGGTTTTGTGTTGAGGCAGGTGAAAGATCTTAGAGGAGCTTGATTTGGGCTGCAGCAGTTTCTGCCAGCATGGCATATTCTGATGCTCCGAAGAAATCACCTGCTTTCTTTTGTCTTTTTTTCTTTTTTTCTGTCACCAGGACAAAGCCTACAGAGAAAAGCACTAAGGAGAATCACAGCCCCCTCCTTATTTTGGCAAGAATTTCAGGGGCAAAGTGCATTAGAGTAGGAAAAGCAAACATAATTTGCTTTGCAGTAGGAATGAGAATGAGTCTCACTCTGCAGCTCAGACGTAATCACAACAACATCACTTCATTAAACTCTTGCCATTTGCATTCCCCAAACATAAAGAAAAGGTGACAAAAGAAAAAAAAACACTAATAATTTCATGTCACATTTCAGGTGTTTTAAAAGACAGACTCAATACACTTATAATGGAAAGATTGCAGTCTTTCCAAAGCTCTTTGTAGAGCTGGGCTTGCAACTGATATTAAGTACTACCTGCCCTGGGTTTGCAGTGTGCTATTTGAAGGGAAATTACCCCAGCAAGCCTTCTGATTTTGTGATTAAGTGATTGTGTCCATTCCATTCCAGCTGTTTTTGACTAATCCCACGGCCTAGATAGCAAGAGAGATTAAAAGACAGATCCACAAAGTGGCACAGGATAGTTCTAATCCATTTGCATAAGTACCTATCATTTTCATCCCTCATGTTCCCTTTACAGTCCTCTGTGTTACAAGATCCTGTTGCTACAGTTCTTGTCTCAATGATTATGGTCACACAATTGCTTTCCCCGGTCAATATCTTTATTCATGAAAACATTGGCACTTCTTTTCAGAGTCACTGTAAAATGCCACTTTCAGAGGAATTCAGGATTCTGTCAGCTCTATGGATAACTGGCATTTTAAAAAGAGAGCAGCTTGTTAGCAATTACCCTGCTCAGAGCAGGTTCAGGGTTTGGATATGGGAACAATCTCCCTTCATATTTTTATTTCTTTGTGGTGCTCTGGTAGAACGAAGCCATCCTTTTGTATAGCCTAAGTGAAAACAAACCCAGACCAAAACAACCAAAACAAACCCAAACCCACCCCTCCTCAGGAAAAATAAACTAAAACAAATGTGCACATATAAGTCATTCTGAGAACTGCTGATCACTCACACTGGTTATAAACTTTAAAAAATATTTTGTGCTTTCTTTCAGCTTGATCATTTTTGCTCTAAGTAGAGAGATCTTTTCCTTGGACCTGCAAGTGCCCATTCATGAACTGGATTTTGGTTGTTTGGGATATTTTAGAACAGCTTTGTCAACACCCTTAGCTCTAAGTACTCACAAAAAAAAAAAATTCTAGAAACATTTATGGAATCTATTTAATGTATTATGGCCAGCATTAAGAATACATTCCACACCTTCCCACTCATTTTGCAGTGTACCTTGTAACACTTACTCAGAGACAATGAGCTAGCTATTACACTAGACAAACAAGTAAAAGCTTAACTTCTAAAGCAGTCTGCTGAAACCCTTGTTCAAGGTCTAATCCCAGCAGATGAGTTTAAACCTCAGGTCATTATTCCTGCATGTAATAAATACAAAAGCAGAGATGGGCCAGCACAACTGATCAAAACAAAAGGGAAAATTTGTGGCCATCACTAACACAGTAGCATTCAAACAGGGAGCGGGGGGAAGTAAACTATCACAGTTCTCAATATTAAAGAAGCTATGGAGAATGCAGGCCATGAAAATACTGCCATAAGCACTGCTGAGGAGCTGGGGCAGAGGGAGACTTGAATAAAGTAACAATGGATGACAGAACTGGGTTTTATCTGAAAAAAACAGCAGTCACAATGTAAAGAGAAGCTGCAGCAGGCAAGGGAGCTCCTCATGCTTTTGGAAGATGAGCTGAATGCAAGGCACTTCCATGAAGAGGTGCAATGCCAGCATCAGAGGCAACTTCACTGAGCCTCAGGATTTCGGAGTTGTTATCTGTCGCAGACATCTTTTATGAAAAGTCCTTTCCTTAGGATTTTTCCTCCTGAGAAGCTGAGAGGCCTCAGGAAAAATGTAAACATTGATTATCTGCTGCTGTGGAATGCAACAGGTGGATCTTTGATTGGCCCATCTTGGATGTTTGTAATTAATGGCCAATCACAGCCCAGCAGGCTCGGACTCTCTTTCCAAGCCACAAGCCTTTGTTATCATTCTTTCTTATTCGATTCTTAACCAGCCTTCTGATGAAACCTTTTCTTCTATTATTTTAGTATAGTTTTAATATAATATATATCACAAAATAATAAATCAAGCCTTCTGAAACATGGAGTCAGATCCTCATCTCTTCCCCAATCCGAAAACCCCTGTGAACACCGTCACAGATGACCTTTAGGGAAAAGGGGATAAACACTCCTGCATGTTGTTTCTTCACTACAGTCATGGCCAGTACCTCTGTGAGAACTCAGCACTGAGGCTCTAATTGTTTGTGTCTCTCTAATGATCCATCCTCTCCATCCCTCCATCCAGCCCCACGACCAGAACACATCCATTCAGAGGAACATTATCCCCGTCAGTTCTGCTCCGCGACGCTCGGCATCGCTCATCAACGAGAAGTCAAGGTCACGACACCCCCGGAAGCAGCAGGCACAGCCTCATCTCCTCTGCTCTCCGTGCTGCTGAGGAGCTGCCTGCTCACCCCCACACTAATGGCAGCAGCCCTGCTCCCCTCCAGATTGTTTAACAGATGCTGCTGATAAATGCCCGAGCGGCTGAAATTCCGCGGGAAATGGAGCGCGGCCGCCGGGCTGCGGTGAAGGATGGGAGACACTCACAAGGTCTTTGGGCTCCACATGAGCAAAGGTGTTTGGCCCTTTCACCAGCATAGAAGGGTCTGGAGCTGGGAAATGGCTTCTGTCCTGAGTAGAAGGAATTTTATAACACATTATCATCTCCCAGGTTGTAGGCAAAGGAAATATCCAGGGTAGAGGGCTCCCAGCTGCATCTGTGCAAGTGATGAATTCACTGGTAGCCAACAAACAGAATTTACAGTTTGAATAAATACACACAGTGTGTGTGTGTGTGTATATACATATATTTACATGTGTTTACATGTGTTTGTTTATATTTGAGTTCCACTGTTCTCAAATAGCTATCTAATGTATTTGAGAAGACAAAGTGCAAACAGTTTATTTGGGGGACAAGTTTGTTGTAGTCCTTTTTAGCTTTACAGCCAGAGAGGTTTTCCAGGTGTTGTCTCCACCAACATTTACCAGTCTGAAGTAATGAATGTATTGAAGAATTAAGCTTTTTTCTCCCTTTTGACTTGCAAAAGACAGCCCTGCAAAATGCAATGTCCCTGTGAAATGTGTATTTCATCAAGAGAAAGGTTTTGTTTACAATAACAGCCTCTCACAAAGCTGTCCCCAGAAACAGCATTCAAGATGCAAAGGATTAAGCACTGGAACAAAATCTTACCCTGATGTTCCCATAGCCCCATTTTCTCTCTTCCTACTACATTTGGTTTATATCTACACCTTCAGTGTTCCTTTGAAGCACAGCAGACTTTTACTGAGTATAAGGATAGGAAGGAAAAAAGAAGAATGAGAAGTGCTAAAGACAGAGGGAAGAAGAATGGTGAGTATTTTGAGAAAGGAAAGAATGAGCTGCTGTGGTAGTAGCTGTAGTTAATAAAGTGAACTTCCATTTCTACAGGAAATTTCTCTTCTGAATGGGAAGCAGCAGCCTAAGTTCTCAAACCTTGCCACAGAAGAGAAATTGTGCTAAAAGAAAAAATCACATGGAGACATCAAAATGCCATAGTGTGTGGCACTCTGTGCCATTACAAGCTATTTAAAATTAATGCAGAATGTAATATAAGATCCATACAAATTAGGTTAGAGAAAAATGTGAAAATCAAGTGTTTTTCTGTTCTCAAAACAAAGTTTTTTATCATTACCAAAATGAAGTCAAACCAATTTAATTATTCTTCATCAAACATTTTATTTCAATTGAGCTGGTTCTGTGAACCTTGTGAAAAACACCTTTAGCTTCTAACAGCAAATTGCTCAAGTTTATAAGAGTTAAATAATAGGGAACAAGTAGTTTTAAAAAACTTTTCCCTATTGAAACGTGAGTAAAAGGTGACAGGCACTGCAGTTCTCTTGCTCTGGACTGGGTCAGTGATAATTGCTACTCTAAAAGCCACAGACTGGTGTGTTCTAACCCATGGAAGGAATATCTTTGAATAAGATCCCTGCCTGGAAATTGCTCCTGCTAATCCCTTTCAGCTCAGCCCTGTTCCTCCTGCTCCTGTGAAACCCTGCAGGAGGATTACAAACACACAGTCCTAGGGTGGCACAGAGTGCTGCCAGGACACACAGGGCAGCAGAGCAGCTCCCCTGCCCCTTGGGATGTCTTTGTGCAGGGCCCTGGTGGGCACTTGGCTCACCTTTCATGTAAAACTAAAAATAAAATAAAAATTTTTAAAAGACCTTTCAATTACCCCAAATCTAAAGGAAAAAAAAACAAAAAAAAAAAAAAAAAAAAAAAAAAACAAACAAAAAA
>JAWWMS010000287.1:7896563-7937066 GCA_035048045.1 Chlorospingus semifuscus | reverse complement strand
TCTTTTAGTATAGTTTTAATGTAATATATATGATAAAATAATAAATCAAGCCTTCTGAAACATGGAGTCAGATCCTCATCTCTTCCCCAATCTGAAAATCCCTGTGAACACGGTCACAGTTATCCCTTTCCACCCTGTGCTCACAATCTTTTATAGTTTGTTTCTAACAAGGTTGTGGAAGTAAAAATACTGTACTCTTTCCTTCCAGTCCAGCAGAAACACTTGGATAGCTGGGGAGAATAACAAAGTTCTGACAAGACCTGAGGAAGCATCTTGAGGTGACAGGAGTATGGAGGGACATGAAAGCTACAGGAAGCCACCCATGGGGATCTCTGCAATTTCCTGAGGATGACAGCTAATGAACAACTGCTTTATTAAACAGGACTCCAACGTGCCCTGCAAATCTCAGCTCCAGACAGAAGGTTGTCCAGAGGAGTCTCACACTCCTTGTGGGGCTGAGCTCACCAACAGCTCTGCCCTGACCTCAGGTTGTGTTCCTTGTGTCCTCACCAGACCAAAGCCCAGTACTCACTCCATGCCATGTGTTCTTTTCCTCACTCCAGTCTCATCTGGAAGCTAATGATTAGGAAAAGCCACCTCTGTATCTTGATGACTGCCTGGGAGATTACATGGAAATGAAGCAAGCAATTTCCAGTGAGCCCATGCACCATTTCTACAGGAAATCAACAGTTCCTTTGCCATAATTAAAGAAAATTCTTAGAAGTATTTCATTAAAGCAAGGAAGGTCAAGGACAGAAAAAGATGACAAAGCAGCAGGATAAACATGAATTTATCCGGGTTACTATGATGTAACACAAGAAGTCTGTATAAACACATAAATGGCACAGGCATTTATGGCCATGAAGGTGTTTTCACATATTTCTATTGATCCCAAGTTTATTGAAATGTCACAAGATAGTAAAGTATGTCTCCCATTCTTATCACATTACAGAAAAATCCCCCAAGTAAAATAACATATCTCAAGAAAAAAGGGACTTAAAAAATAAATGAATACAGGCTATCCATGTTGCATACCTGTAGATTTTTCTACAGATATGACAAAGTTGCTTGCTGGAATTTGTACTTTTCATTGCTCATAAACAAAGTTATACTTTGCCTGATTGCTTAAATAAAAAAAGGCTTTAAAATGTATTTTTATTTCCAGATATACTGGCAAGGTCCCATAAGAAATGATCTTTAAGACTGACATCAACAATTTCAGCATTAATAAGCAGATCTGCTTGACAACACAACACTGCAGTTCACTGAAGGTTAGATAAACAGCAAAGGTTACCAAACTGCAGCAATGTCAAAGTCATATTCAGATCTGTGCCACGTAATTTTACAATTTAAATTTAACACAGTGTCCCTATTTTTAATGGTAAAAAACTGCACTGGTGCATGACTTTCAAGTAAATTCACTGTTAGAGCAGAAAGAACAAAATCAACTTTTGGAGCTTCTCGCTGTTCAGGTATCTGTACATATGCTTAATTTTATGCCATTTAACAGTCCTGGAGAATGGATCTGACAGAAACTATTTTAGATGAGTGAGATTAAATCAAGATTTATCAAACTATGAAATACATTTGCAAAGGTTATTTTGCAAATTTACATCAGGATTTTTCTATTTGTTTTCAGATTTACATATAAATTACATGCAAATAAAACAAGCAGTTTAAATCCAAATGTGCCTTAATAAGACTGTGCACATACATATGTACACATGCACATATCACTGAATATATACAGAGATAAATATTATTGAAGTCAACATTCCAATAAACAAATAAAAATGTTAATTAACCAAGGAGTGCCAGTACCAGAAAAGGGAACACAAACAAAATCTCGGTGTTTAGAGGGATCTAAAGCAGTAGGAAGTTACATTTTGCCAAGCTCAGGTGAGAATGGGAAACCAGCCACTCTTTATGGAAATATTTGTCAACAAAAATTTAGCAAGCAAAATTGCTCAGTCAGTATCACTGGACTCTAATTGGAAATTCATAATTTCATTTTTCCCAGTCTGCTTCACCATTAAATTACCTGTTTCTCCAGGAAATGGAATTCTATTTAAAGCAGTAGAATACTATGACTCTATGATCAGAAATGAAGATATGTTTTTTTTTCCTGCACTTTTTTTAGGATAAAAAGACCAGAGAGGTGATCAGGAAACTGGTAGATGTAATACATTATGGTACATTATATAGAGTTAATACATATATATAATGACCCAGCAGAGCCAAGATCACATTTTGCTTTAAAACAGTGTAAGTTCTCACAGTACTAAGGGCATCACATTTTTCCAACACTCATACACACATCTAGAGCTTATAAAAAAGCATTTATAGAAAGACAATGGGTCACAAAATCATCTCTTTACATATATTCCACTCAATTAAAAAGCAAATTTAGTACTAGGAGGAAAAAAAACCATCAGGAATTTCTTGGCTGTTTTACCACATTCATTGATTTTTTCAGTATACTTCCAGATAATGTAAAAATCCAGCTTTTCTTTCCCTGCAAAGTCATTTTACCCTAATGGCCAAACCTATCTGCATAAAACACCCCAAAGGCCCTTTGTGTTTCTTTGGGAAATGTGAGTCACCCAAAAAGAGTCAAGGTGCTCCTATTAGCAAAATTGCAATTATATTACAGTTTATTATAATAAACTGTAATATAATAATAGTGCCAAGAAAAGCAGTAATGTTGTCAAGTACTCCCTGTATGCTTTAATATTTTTACTAATAAAGGTGAGAGCATATCACTGTCTTAGAAATTTTGGCAGAAATCCATCCAAACTAGGAGTTTTGACTCAGACAAAGAAATGAATGGCACCTTTCATTTTCCCCAGAGTAATGTCTTCTTTCTGTCTGATTCCAGTGACAAATAAAGCAAGGATGAGCTCTATAAAACACATCATATCTATTTCTTTTGGCTTTCTTGCCATTTAAAAGTCTGAAGAGTTATAATTAGAGTTCTGATAAACAGAGATAGAAGAGAAAGATCTTACCAATGCAGAAGGGGGTACCTGCCTTTGGCAGAGCTGTTACACTAAACATGTAATGATTCATGATTTCATTCAAGGATTTCATCATTGGATGACAAGTAGCCCTGTCACTGAATTTTCCATTAATGCTCTGGAAGATCATTTGTTGTCTACAGATCCAGTACTCACAACAGGCACTCAGCTCAAAACCTCTCCTTGGCTCTGAGCTTTAATATAAGAGCCAAATAATTCCTTCAGATCCATTTCAACAGCTCCTGCTGAAATGTCTGGAGGCAAATATTTGACTCAAATGAAGGTGTTGGGCTATGAGACAGGCTGTAACACCATGGCTTTTTTTTTATACTATTGGCCTTAAATAAAAGGGATTCTTGTGATACCCCATAATTCCCCAGATTAATAATTTAAAAAGTGTCAACCTTCATTTCCTTTTTCTAAATACTTGCTTAGCTTTTAACAAGAATGAATAAACATATTCAGTGTGTACTCAAAAACAAGCTGCTAGAAGTCAGAATCCAGACCTATATGGCCAACTAAACTTAATAACTTCATTAATAAGCTGCAAAAGGAATTTTCCCAGATTCGTGCCATGCAAAAATGGGTTCACAGGTAATCTTGAATGTTCATAAAATACAAACCACTTTCAAAGCAAAAACAGGAGAAAAAAAACCCCAAATTAAAGCAAACAAACCACCCACAGAACAGAAGTCTGGATTTTATCACAGATAAGTGGCAGTGATTAACAAATGTATTTTCAAACTGATGGAAACTCGCCAAGAATTTGGGTTTCAGCTAATTCACATAAAGGGAGCTGTAACAAAAGTGTTGGTGTAGTTAATACCTGACTTTTGCAGGAGAATTTCTTTCTTCACATTTTGTGTTGATTTGATACCTGTGGGGCTTCCTCCTGTTTTCTGCAGCTCATAGCACCGTATGCTCCTTATTCCCCCCTGAGTAACTGAATAATCTTTTACATCCCTGTCTCCTCTGTGTAAACAACTTATGAAATTTTCTGGAAGCAGCTACAACTCTTGAGATTGCAACTTTAGGCAGCTCTGACTGTTCTCACAGGATCAAAATTTTGAAGAATATTAAAATTGAAACTAGCAAAGCTGTTTGCAGCTGACCTGACACACGCCAAGTGGCAAAGCCAGCAGCTGGCTGCAAGCTGCTCCTGTGATTTCTGGCTAAAGTGGCCCTTGGAGGAAACAGCTCCTCAATCACAGGGTGTGGAGATGTGCAGCCAAATCCCTGTGGCTCTTTCCTAGGCACAGGCTACTGAAAATAAAATAAAAACACCAAAACAGCACTAAAGTAGCTCTTCTGCAGCACCTTGAGTGGGAAAACAAAGCCCAGCGACTACATTCTGTCCTTTCTGACTTCTGCACCTACTCAATCAGAATATATGAAAAAAAACCAAAACCCAACCAAACAAAACCAAAACCCCAGGAGCAAAACAAACCAGAAGTGGCTCTGACAAAGCTGAGTTGGACCCAAGTTGGCCTGATGGACCAGCTGGTGGAAAATCTGGTGCTTCCTCACCTCTGCCCCCAGTGTTCCTGCTCATCACAAGCCTTACAAATCACTCCATCCCACTCTTAGCAACAGAGGACCCCAAAGCATTTTTCTCTGCACACTGCTCACCCAGACTTGATTGGAGGTTAATGGGGACAATTACAGAGGTTTTTTTAATTTTGTCATGAAAACTAACATCAGTAAAAAGCTCAGCTTCTAAAATCCAATCAGTCCTATTTGATGATGGAGCACTATTTCCATTAGTGCTTTCTACAGAAGCCTTTGAGAGCAAAAACCATCACTTTTCACATATTTGAAAGTGAAATGAAAGTATTAATCTCATCAGTTCACAAAGACTACCTGTCTACAAGAGAATATTCTGCAAAACAACATGATGTTTAATTACATGATGTTTCAGCACAGCAGCCAGAGAAATTGAAGCAATACATCTTCTAGGAAAAGAATTTGAAGGTTCTAATCCAGTATAACTGCATATCTACATTGTTAAATCTGTTCTTAATTAAAATGTATCAAAATGGTTTCTTATGTACCATAGTTGGAATGTAGCAAATGCTCTTCTGACCTAGGAAAAAAGGTTGTGGTAGTAATTGTTCAATTATTTCCCCTAGAAGGGGAGTATGCATGCATTATTCTATTTATACTTCATACTGCACACAGAATTTTGCAAAAGAGAAGTCTGACGTTTTGACTTGATAATGTTATTACCTGTGTAATTTTATTCTGAGCATTTGGGAGGAGTGTTTACTTCCTACTACAAGCAGAAAGCTGGATTGTTTTTTAAGAATGGAAAAATGAATAAAAATAGCAGACATCTGAAAACATCCAAGAGGATAATGAAGAGTTTTGCAATGCACAACTGCAACAACAGCAATTGTATACATCAACTTCTGAAACAAGAAGCTACTAAAAATAAACAAAATAATTCTTCTGGGTGCCTTTAACGAAGTGGGAATCAAAAATTGCAGTTTATCCAAAAGCTGCCTCATTACCACTCACTATCTCACCCCAAGTGTACCACCCATCTCTGAATATATCTGCATCAGTAGCCAACACACTGCAAGGCACTGCAGTAAGAATGTTTTATTTTCTGGTTTTTATGCACTCCCTGTGGTGTTTAGTTGCATATTTAGGTAACCCTGCAAGTGAGCAATGAAAGAAACCCTTGGTGCTTCTGTCAATAATTTATTTAAAAGCTGCAACTTCAAATATTTAAGCATACCAAGCAAGAAAAGTGCATAAGATGTTTAAAAAAAATGAGACCCATTCTGATTCTTCCAGTCACTCAGTAATTACTGCATTAATGTGAAGGTAACAAAGAAAAGAAAACCATATTATTGAGATTACAAGTGGAGCTATTGTTGCAGGACAGAGGAGAATTAAATCAATGCCTCAACTACAGCCCCTCGATGAGGAAGGGCCCACAAACAATCCTTGGCAGGTCCCTTCATGAGCATGCACATCTCCCCAAGCCTCCACTTGTGCTCCAAACTGAGGGTGCAATTAGGTGTGCTCTGACTGCAGCCAGGCTGATCTGCAGACTGCACTGGTAATTAGGCAGGTGAGTGGAAGAAGTCATCAAGACAACTAATTGTGGCTTAAATGGAGTTTCTGAAACCCTTGTCAGATAGGAGTGGAGGAAAAGTGGAAATTCACTCAGCTCAAACAGCACAAGTAACCATGAACAGCTCTACCTCCCCTGTGACCCCTTCCTTTTGTTCTTATGGAAAAAATAAATTATAATAAGGCCACTCTTATCTCAGAGGAGAATATCTTCATGACCCACACCTGTCCTGCTGCCTGCACCTGAGCAGCCAGTCAATGACACCTAACCAAGGGCAGATCTGGGTGCTGCCACATGGCACCAACACATAAACATGGATTTAAAGAAATAATGTCACATTTTCAATTATAAATCTGATTTTCAATCATACTCCTTTTATGGGTCACTGTCTTCTGAGATTACAACAGTAATTTCCACACCTGAAAATTAGACTGATAATCACAGGATGGGTAAAACTTCATGAAGTCCTTTATCAGTTATAAGTGGCTCTGAACCTGGCTGCTGTTTAATGAACCAGGTGACAGAGATAATACAAGGTCAAAGGAGAATAAAATACTTGGAGTATGGAAAATTTCCATCCCAGAAGAACCATGATTATCTACAAATGAAGACAGGCAAAATGTCACTATGTAGTGCATTTCAACTTTTTTTTACTCTTATTTACAAGTTTCTCATCTTAATTGTAAGATTTCTGTCTACATCTATATCCAAATTGGTATCATAGTTTTTTTTTTATATCAAAAGCATGGAAAATTCAGGGAAGAAAAAAATTAAAAGACAAAACACATAAACTCAGAAATTCAAGAATTTTGTAAGACTGGCAAATGTAGGTGCCTAAAGGTTCAGAAAATCAGAGCATTTTAGAGAGTTTTCAGTAGATTGAGAACAGCAATCAGCTTGTGGTGTATTTCAGAGTAGTGTAAGTGTTTTGCTCTAACAGTGAGTGCTTGTCCATCTCAGCAGAATAAAACCAATAGAATAAAATTAACTTGGCACTATTTTAAGGGTTTTTGACTCATTTCCCAAGTCCTCAGAAGGTTTTTCATTTTGTCATTTTGCCACAGAAGCAATCATCCAGAACAAAGACTAAGGAACATCACAACCCTGGTCTACTCAATTCTTCACAAATGAGGCATTAAAAATGACCACCTGAGTTGCAATTACTACCAGGAGTTTTTAATAATTTTTAGATTCATACATCTGTCTTGCTGCTTTACAATGCAATAACCATGCTCAGGCTTCAGGAGTATCTACTCAAGCCTTTTGAAAATTGCCAATACTGTCTTAAGACTTTTCTTCAAATTACTAAAATCCTTCCTACCACTCAATTCCTTCAGAAATTAATTTTTTTATTCTGTTTGATAAAACTGGAATAATTTGCAGAGAACATTGGCTATAGCAGGTGACTGAAATTTCATTCCCCTTCCCATTTTAGCCCATTATTCTACACTTACTCTTGGTTTTGTTACCCCTAACACTGATAGAAGAGTTTAAATTATCTCCTTTTCTTCAAAAGCTCTATACTGCCTCTCATCTTTACCTGCCCATTTTACAGACACCATAGAACTCTATCTCTTCCCTTCCACAATTCAAATTTTCTATGCCTTGGAGTTGTACTGTCTAGAGCTACAAGTAGCTCTGTTAACCACAGTGACCATTAAGAACTGGAAAGTTAAAGCCAAATCACTCTGCTTTATCAAATGCCTGTGGCCATAAGAATAACTTCCAACATTTCTAAACATATATAAGTACACAGAGCTTTCTTTGAAAAGGACTGCATTAAAAAAAAAAATCACAATTACTCTATTTATGAGCAATGCTGTGTTGTGAAGCTAATTCCTGGTCAAAATACATATTATGAAAAAAAAAAACCAAAAAAAAAAAAAAACCAAAAATAAAACCACACACCAAAAACAAAAACTTAAATAGTAAGATCTAGACATCATTTTAATGATCTTCAAATGCCTGTGGACCTGGTAAGATTGTTTTAGCTACTCCAGCAGAGAGCCCAGGGTGGTCCCTGGGGTTTGTCCCTGTGGGAATCACCCAGAGCTCTCCCAGAGCCTTCAGCACCTCCTGCACCTCTGCACTGCCTCCAGCCCACAATGCACAATGCAAAGATGATTTCCATTCCCTCCAAACACCTGATAATCTCCAGGATTTAATGCTGCAACATTTATTAGCTGGCATCCAAAAGGATTTGCCAAAAACAAGCAGTGCTGCCAATCAAAAGAAATCCTCACAATTCTCTACTATTGTGGACCAAACTCTTCTCTATTCACCTGTTCTTTTGAGCTAATATTGTATCTTTTGAATGAAGGAAGCACATTATGGGTCATTGCACCACTTACAAGGAAATATTATGCTATACTCAAACTTTATTCACCACAATGAACATCTGCATGACTAAAATAGAGCACAACTAACCTAGCAAGATGATCTTCCTTCACCTTCCCACAGCAACAACCAAAACTTCAAAATGGTAAAAACAAGCAGCTTTAAAAAATGTAAATGAATTCTGCATTGACCTTGAGCAGATGCCACAGGTTCAAATCAAAGGTAAAAATTACACCTAAATACAAGTCATTAATTTGAAATGAATTTTGCATATCAGTTTTGAGTGTGGACTCTGCTCTAATCTAATAAGGTTAGAATTCAAATAAATTCTTCCCCCCCCAAAAAAGAGCTTCACAGAAACTTCAGAGGTGCTCCATTTTGCAATCATAAAAGAGGGAAAAAATAATTCATGTTTATAGGCAATCAGCTCCTTTTTTTTTTTATTGTGAATTACTGATTTTGAGTGTGTACTCTGTATTTGTACTGTAGGTACTTTGTAAGGATTCACACATTCTGAATTAATCATGTGGAACCATGGATGGATCTCAGATCTGCTCTGAAGTCCTCAGCAGCTCCTCAGGGTGATGCTTTTAACAGCACCTAAATTAATTCTCTTTATTTCAGTGGAGATGACTTATTTTAAATCAGTACCAAAAGTCCCACTCAAGTCCTAATCAAGTTGAAGTACTATGAAAAGCACTGCATTTTAATTTCCCCGCACTTCAGTATCTGCACACAGAACCAGGCAAACCTACCTTACATCACCTGGACACTATCCTTTCAAAAATAAAAAAAAGAAAGTCTAAAAGCAAATGTGAGCATCAGTTCAAAACTGGTTTTGAGCTAACACAGAGATTTCTGGGTTGATTATCCCACTGTACAATCAGAGCAGATCTGCTTACCTGCCTAGAATCATTCCTTATTTACAGAGTTTAGAAGATTTAAAGAGGATCAGCCATTCTGCACATCTGGGAGCCAGTAATTAAGTCACAGCACAGGAAACTGAAGTGATGCAGGGATGGACAAAGAAATGAGATACAATTTCTCAAAGTTTCACAGGGCCCCAAAGCAGCCAGCAACAGCTGTGTGTCCAAGTGGTGAATAAATGCTGGTCTGTCCTTAAAATGGGCTCATGTGAAGAACAGCCACCCAGCTCAGAGATGAAAAGTGTCTTCTGACAGTAGAAAGTTACCCAAATATATTTGGGTAATTTCATTTCTTCCATCAGAGGCACTATAGTCTGTAATTTAATAGATGTGACTTAATGGATGTATAAAACACATTTTGCATATCAAAGCAAAACATGTATTGTAAGTTCAAAAAAAAAAAAAAAATCCTTAAAATTGTGGATAAAAGCATTGAAAAATAAATTGAGTTTTGCAATGATGCCATTTTGCTGAGAGGCTGAAATCCAGAGTTTTAGTGTATATAGTAATTTTTCTTAGTAATCATTTTCCAATGCAAAATCAATTCTACTGTCAGTGCCTTCCGAGGCATGCCTCTAACTCCTCACACATGAATTTCCATCTCCCACACATCCAGCTTTCAGGGATGATAATCTTATTTTAGCAGAGTGGCTGGAGACACTCTGAGCCTACTCAGATGGGAATTCTCTAACTCCAGAAAGGAAGAAATCCCAGAGCTGCTTCCATCAGTGCATGTACTGTGGCAAGGCCATTTTGAGGGCAAAGCCTAATTATCATTTGGATACAGTTTTACCTTCAAAACCAAACATGAAAGTAGTAGTGTAATATGCCTCATTTCCCTTGTCTATTTTTTTCTGTTTTAATTTTCTGATTTTACTGAACAAAGGCACTCCAGAAGCAGATTCTATACACATAAAAATAGACTTCAGTCTTCAAATATGACCTTTTAATTGAAATATAACAGATAATTTAAAAAATATTGAAATTGTTGTTGAAAACACTGGAAATAGAATTATTTTAAAGCAATATAAAAGACAGAAGTAGTGGCCAAAGTTACTTTCATTCTCAAGAGGAAACTCACACTGTTTGTACAGTGAGTGGGGCACACTGTACATCATAATTACACCAACTCATTTTAAGCTGGACTGAGACAACTGAAACACAACAAAACCTTCAGTTCCCAGCAGCACAGGTTTGGCTGCATTATTGAAACAGCTGTGAAGGACTTTTGGAAGGAGGAGGATGACAGAAGATGGATTTGTGGTGTTTCCCCTATTCCAGTCAGAGCATCATCCTGGACACAGCTTCCATGGAGTGTTCTCCATGCCTGGCTCAGAGCAGGGGCAGGAAACATTGCCCAGGAAAGTTTAACTGAGGAGCCAAAGCTGCTTGGAGAGCAAGTTAGATAGAGCTCAGGGACAAACCTGTGTTCTATGTTCTGACTCAAAGTAAAACTTGTCCCAGTAACCCTTCACAAAAGGGACATCAGGGTGGGTGCTTGGAAGGGATGTTGTGAACAGAGAGTTTCAGTGAACCACCCATGCAACAGACAGAACAGTGAGGGGGAAAAAAGGATATATAACAGGTCTGGCTTGAGCAAAGACTCAACCAGGTTACTACAGGAATTTGTTGCTGAGGAAAGCCTTTGAAGAGGGGCTGCAGCCAGAGGGGAGGCAGAGCCTGGGGGCTCATCCTGCTGGCTCTGCACAAACACAGCCGGGCAGCCCGGGATGGAACAGGAGCAAGGGCCTCTCATCACTGCAGGATGCCTTGTAAGCAACACTTTCCCCCTGGAAACTTCCCCATTTCTGCACTTCCTGACAGAAAGCACTGCCTAGCAAGAACAAACAGAACAGCAGCAACCACAGAAACAGCAGGTGAGCTCTTCTGCTCTCTAGTCACTCCCACCACACGTCCACCAGATGAGTGGATGGGGAAGGAGAGCCCTGTGCTTTCACAGCAGAGAATGAGGTGCACACATGCTGTATCTCCTAAGGAGTCTTGCAAAATCCTCCACACCAGCAGCTGACTTTCCTTTGATGTTCACCCAGAGATGGGGCAATTTCCATCATCTCTACACAGACACTGTCACCGCTTCCAATCCCAAAGCTGTGCGTGCACTCAGCAGTCGAGCAGGAATGATACTTCATCTTTCCTAGAAGCTTTTAATGGAGGAAAGTCTCTTTTTTTGTCTTCTGCTCTTGATGTCAGTAGCAGAAGAGACAATTCACAATTAAAAATTTTCTTCTGCACTGCAGAAGAAGCCAGTAAAATTATCTCCTTAAATTTTCTTCTAAGCCAGTAAAATTATCTCCCTCACGTCATGCTCATTTGCACATCACTGAAGACAGGTTTGAGGGCTGTGTTTTATTGTACTTTCTCCCACTAAGGAAACTCTTTATAAATATTTCCTTAATTCCAATTTAACAAGAGGTACCATTACTCACCCACTTCACATCTCTTATCGCATATCTATCTGAACAGATATTTTTATTCTTTTCTTTTTCCTTATTAGTTCTGACCTAAAAGACACATTTCTCTTGGACTGTTGGTGACAGAGATAAGATAATATGAGGAGAACAGTCATGTATTGATTTCCAAACATTTGGAATTGCCAAGTTTCAAGGAAACTTTCTGGGTTCTGTCCACAGCCATGGTTTCCAGGGCAAACAGGTGCCCTAGAAGTCTGCCTGTGCTAGAGTACACAGCAAAATATTTTCCAGTGGCTGCACAGTGTGTCTTCAGCCTGCCAAATTCAGAGTTTTATTATTAGGCAGAAGGTAACAATTCACACTGCATTTCAAGTCTCAGTATTTGTCTGATGCCTCACTCCATTACTCAGAGGAGTTCTGATCTCTGTACTTCAGATGCCAACATGGATCAGAGCCAGCCTTAAAAATATGTAAATTTGAATTGCCAGAGAAGGAATGATTAATTAAATTCACAGGAAGTTGATTCAAAACATGTTTGAGGTAACATTAATTTTAAAAATGCCTCAGTTAGTATTCCACACACATGCTTAGGATTTTAAATATTGCCAAACATTAAGAAGATGACTTTTGAGAAGGATTATGAACAGTATGAGTTTTCACAACAGTCTCCTTCCCTTTCTGACTGCAGAAAAATGAGATAAGACTTTCTTTTTTTCTTTCCTTATTTCAGCATCTGGAAATGTTCTTGTAAATTTGTGAAAATAATTCTCTTTCTACCTTGTAACAGTACTCTATTTCAGGGTTAACAGCTGCTTCTCAACAGAAAATAAAGCCAAAAAGAGAGAGTAGAAGATTAGAGCTGGTCCTGCTTCAGAAGGGTGTATGGTACAGTGTGCATCTTCACAAGAAGGATATAATAAGAGGCTTTGGAGCTGCATTCATGTCCTAAGCAAAGTTTAAATGCAGAAGGATTCAGATGAAGCACTGAAGCTTAACCAGACTTTATTAGAAAACAAATCAAAACAAACCCCAACATTTTGAAAATAGATTATTAGCATTGAGTCATGCTTGGTTCATTGTTGTGATGGACCAGGTTTGGGCTATTTTTTAACAGCTTTTTAAACAACACATTACCCCAGATTCTGATTTCAGCTGCAGCTCTTTGGCATCAGTGCCAAAATCAGAGATGACTGCAGATGAAAGCCAGACTGAGCCCTTTTTTCCTGGTGATGCACAGTGATGCATTGTGTACCTCACCAGGTTAAGGCACAGGAGTCACCCAAATATAAACTATTTAAGTAATGGTCCAGCAGCACCTCCTAAACCAGATCAGGGATTTGTGCATTGACATGAGCATGTTTTAAAGAAAAGGCAGAAGGAGCCCTACTGAAGGGATCAATACAAAAAGCTCTCCTCCTCCTCCTCCATGAGGGCTTTGCTGACAGTGGGACACACCAACCACCTCTTTTACCACCTTTTTTCACCACCAACTCTTTCACACCTTTTTTTTCACCACCACCTTTTAAAAACTCCTCAGGCACAGAGGATGGGGATTGAATCTCAAGGTAGAACTCTATATAAATCATCTTCTGAAGCTGTGCCCTTGATGATCCCTCAAAGCTGCTGTTGCTTTGGTTGGGTAAGCCCTGAAACCTTCTAGGACTGAAGACCTTTACTTCTCTAAGCTCTTTTCATACAGTACTTCAACAAAGAAAGTTTTTGAAGCAGACAATTCTTTATCGACTCCTTCACACATCCTGAAATGCTCTCTTAAATTTTATGGATCTCTCAACATAAATGAAGCACCCTTCTGGAATTTAGACAATAGAAAATGCCCTACAGTGTAACTTTAAACCTGCTGAGAGTTTATACACACTCATCTGAACAAATAACAGTAATTGTGTGGTGAGCCTGTATCTGGATTATAGGTGTCCATCACAACAATGACTCCATACTAATAATCTATTTTCAAAATGTTGGGGTTTGTTTTGATTTGTTTTCTAAGGAAGTCTGGTTAAGCTTCAGTGCTTCATCTGAATCCTTCTGCATTTAAACTTTGCTTAGGACATGAATGCAGCTCCAAAGCCTCTTATTAAATGCTCATTCAATTATGCTCTCCATGGATGTACCACAAAGCTGAACTGTTACTTGTGACATTTACACTCAGAAACTTTTAGTAATTTTAATTCGTAATTGTTATGCAGCATCCCACAAAGCTGCCGTGGTAATCACATCTAATGGTTTCTACAGCTGGTTTTCGGACCTAAAAGAACTCTCCTTTCCAAAATGAACTGATTGCAGATAACACAGAGAAAGCCCTCTGACAGTAATGTCTGTCTGCAATCTTTACTCATCTTTTTATTCCAATTCCTCCCTGTTCTTTCCGTATCCTTTAACAACTTTCTATCTTTTCCCATATTTTAATACACTTTCATGGCATATTGTTGTTGTTCTTGTCCACCAAATACCCCTAACCTCTCTTAAAGAACTGTCTAATCTAGTTTTCCTATGAATGTGCCATATTCATCCAAATTCTTAAACATACTCTGGTTTACAATTCAGGTTTTACATTTCCTACCTATTTTCAGGGTTTTCTACTACCCACACTATCAGTGTTTATATAAATAATAAGCACCTCCAGATCTTCACGAATTTTGGGTCATCTGCTGTGGATTCATTCCAAAGAGCAAAAGAAGAATCTAAGAAAAATGGAAATAAATATTGTTCTGTGCTTTAAAAACCAGGCAAAGGAGCACAACCAACCTGCGCCTGCTCCAGCTCAGCCTCCAGAGCACACAGAAAGACAAAACCCCTGCCTTACTCCTCTGCAGACATGCAACACTTCATAGGCAAAGGTAAGTGCCAAGGACATCTCTCAAACTCTTTTCTTCAGCTCTTTATTTGTTCATATTTTCTGTAATGAATTCCATAATTACATTCTGTAATGAATGTTTACCTTTTCCCTTCTCTACTGTTCTAGTATTGCATTACTAACCGAAAAAAGTGATTTATATGGCTTTCTCAGCCTTCAAACTACCAGAGAATATATGATTTCCTAGCCCAGATGAAGAGACTTTCCCCATTTTTCAGTGTCTACATTATTCCTGCATGCTTATTGTGGAGTATTCAGGTTTGAATACTCAGCCAAAATTGTACCTGTCAGTTCTGTGAAGAATGGCAGCTTCCTAATAAGAAACAAAAGACCAGAAAGGGGAAAAATAAAAAAAAAATTCCAAACCACAAAAAAACCCCAAACCAGTATAATCCCGGTTTGTTGGGTTTTTAAATGGATTAAAACCAAACACAATAAAAATTAAAAGCATCAACAGAGTAGCACCAACTGTGAAGTTAATAAAACTCCTCTTATCGTCATGAACAATGAACTGGAAAAAATAGATACAGCCTTTCCCTCTTCCATTTATGTAATACACTAAATCATTCTAAGTGTTCAAAATGCATATTAAATTATTGACCATACCAATCTCCCTGGCCCATAAAAACCCTGCAGAGAAAGGCTTTGCCCACACAGCTCTGCTGGCTGCATCCCTGCTGCACAGCACTGCACACAGCTCTGGGCATCTCTGGTGCCTTAAAACACATTTATTTACTTGTGCAGGACTCTTCTGGCTGAAGATGCCCAAAATAAAGCAGTAAAAAGTTAAAAGCCTGTTTTGTTAGAAGCCTATTTTAACACCACACAGCACCAAGGAGAGAGACACAGCAAGTGCAGAAAACCCATCCCCATGGTATTTTTGGAGTGTTGGAGAAACACGTGGAGTCTGGGCAGGGATGGCATTGCAAGCCTTACACATTTCATTGTTGTCTTTATTTATCTATTAAAAAGTATTTACATGCATTTTAAGTGCCACTACTTATCTATAATTAGATATACAATATCAGTCTGATATTTAAGATATTTAAATATTCTGAAAGTAAACAAAATGTGACTGTGGATGTTTAGAACACTGTTCCTAAAAATCTTTTTGCGGTGGCTATGGACAAGCAGCAGCCAAAATTAGAAAATAATGATAGGTTTTTTCATAGGACTGGAACATGAAATATAATTCATATGTCAAAGATGCCCCTATCATTTCCTGAGGCAGATGACAACAAATGCCATCAAAATAGCTTGGTTATATGAAAGTACTGCTTTCAGGACAGCAAAACAAATTATTTTGCAAGTCTGGTGCAATGGCAGTAGGGGAACTTTATGCTGTTTGCAGCATGTTCTAGAATCTAGAAATAAGAACAGCAACAAGCAGCTTTGTTAAGGATTAAACACTGATACAGTGATATGGAGAGAGACACTGAATAAATGAGTATTCAGGATGAGTTCATTAAGCTACTGCAGCAAACTAGGCAGCCCTGTCTCTGAGATGGATGTGTTTGCTCTCAGTTGAACACTGCAGAGTAAATATCAGAGTTCAACCTATTCCAGAAGAATCTGAAGTCAGGAAAGGTAATTTGCATAATAGCAGCAATTTCCAAAAGTATTTACCATTAATTAATTACACGATTGAAAAAAGTTGCTAGCAAACTCAATGAGCTTTCAGTTACTCAAAAAAAACATTAGTAGTCTGCCTTTCTTGAACCTTAAAAGCTGCAAAAATCTACTCAAATTTGCCAGTGGTACCACATGAAGCCACTAATTCTTCTGTCTTCTACATTTTAAATTATTTATTTTGCACAGTGCATCCACTGCATTTTTTCTCAGTTGAACTAGAGATGTTCTTGGCAGATAACTAAATAGCTTCCAAAGGAAAACTCTTTCAAACTCAAAACAAGCTGCATGTACCCCAATCAGCATCACACCTGCCTCTACACATCCTGCTGGAACTCTGTGTAAAATGGGGCAGAAAAGTCACAATGCATATTAACAATGTCTTTTAAAAGTCTGAAAACTTGCTGAAATTATTACAACTATTATTTATTATTATTAGGTATTCTTTTATTTAAACTACAGAATATTAAGTAAATATTGATATGAACTCTTGCAGCACTAATTAATTTTTAAAAATATTATGAGGCATTCCGTTAACTAAGATACACATCAAAATCACTGCCAGGACATGCACAAAAGAAAGCTGGCAGCCTACAAGCCTGCATCTGCCAGGACACTTCTGCCCTCCTCTACCACAGCACACACTGCAGGGATTATGTCTGCACTGCAAATGCCAGGTTACAACACGAAAATAAAGACTTGGGGATCTGCTGTCCAACACAACACCATGTTAGGCTGCATTGTACTTTGCACAATTTGTGTGTTGGAGGAAAAATCTAAGCCTGATTTTACAAAATTGAACTAATCTAGAGTAGGAGACACTTCAGGTAACTGTTCAGAGTTCCTATTGTTTTTAGGAATACAGGAAAAATTGTTTTTCTCTCAGCATTTCACTACTGGTTCATCTATTAAGCCTTGATTTTGCAAAACATTCTTTTAAGTCACCTGCTAAAAGTTGAAAAAAGACAAGAAGATGATGACTCTGCAGTAGGTTCATTAACTGTATTTCTAAAGATCAAGACAATAACATTACGGATGTGTAGATTTTCCTGCATCTTTTATGAAAGAGGAAAAGCATCAGCAGCACACTGCATTATTTTTACAAATGGTTTCCAGCCAGTGAGGTCCAAATGACACAGAGTCCTGCAAAGAGCCTTGCAGCAGCACAAACCTGTGATGAAATACATGAAACACACCTCTGAACCAACCTGCCCCGCTCTCTGTGCAGCTGCTGCTGCTCCTGTCTCAACACAGAACGTGGCTCCATGTAGGACAGGCTTACACTGCTCACACTGACACCATGCTCAGAATATTCACTGGGTTTGCTGAGATAAAACAAGCGCCAGCTCTGCTGGCAGCAGTTGAACAGCAAACATCTTCCCCCACTGGCTGATGAAAACGTCAAGGAGAGTGAGCTCCAGTAGGATAAATGAGGTCACTGTTTGCAATTCCCTGCCAGCCTGCTGGTTGAAGAAAACACCATTCGTCAGTAAACCTAAAGCAAAACACACTATACCACAAAGCTGTCCCAAAGTCATTACTCATCCCGGCCCAAAACAAACACAAGCAAAAAAAAATTGCTTTTAATTCCAAAAGACAACCTCTACACCTCTTACTACTATAAGCATGATATTCATTTAAACACTGAATGAAAACTAAAATTTAAAAGTAATTTCACAGTAATCACAATCTACTTTAAGAAAAAAAAAAAAAAGTGAAAACTAAATGCAAAGCAATGGCTGTAACACTGCTTCTGAACCACTTCTCCAAAATCATTCTATAAACCCTTGGAGGTCCAATATTTATAGGGGGCCCTGAATTCACATGCAGCACATTCATTGTGTTAATAGGCATCAATAAATAGGTCCACCCCAGGGCTTTGGGCAATCCTTTGATGCTCAATCTGCCTGCTTTGAGGAACTGCTCCAGGAAATTATTTCAGGACTTTTAAATAGAATACACAGAGAGAAGGCAGCCGTGCTGAAGGGCTTAGAGGTGCTGCTCATGGAAATGGCATGCTCAGCCCATGGTTCTTGGGAATGCCCAGAGATCACACTGGAACCAACTCATGGTTTAAATCCCCTTGTGTTACCACAAAAAGAAGAATTGCACAGGACAGTTCACTCCGGGACCTCTGACTATCAAGGAAAAAAATCTTTAACTTGATGCATTTTTAATTGGGCTTTGTCAATAAGAAAGCCTGGCTGAGCTTTCCACAGGTCTCCACTCCTGCTGCATGCAATGCTGGCACTGTTTATCCTCAGCAGCTCTAATCCTGCTTTGAAAAACCAAGTGTCAGCATCAGGAATTAAATGCATTAAAAAATGAACACAGGAATGATCACACAGACCATTTGTTCCCTTTAAATGCTGCTTATACATAAATAGATAAAAGTATTTGCTGAGAAAGCTGAGGAAGCTTTGACAAGCCTCTGGGGAAAAGAGTCTGTGGCTGCTGCTGGCACAGTGCAGGAGCTCACCTCTTCCAGGAGCATTAAACAGAGGGAAAATGGCACATTTTGTCTGACCTCTCCACAGACCAGGAATCAGAGTGGGATGGAAGTTTAGGCACAGACCCACCCTATGGCTTTGAAGCAAAGCTCCCATCCTGTGGACACTGCCTCCCTGATATCTCCCTGATGCCCCAAAGGGCAAAGGTGGGCCCAAGGTTTTGTGGTTACTCCTTTTCCCCAGTGATTCAGATCCAAGGAAGAACATTGACATACATTGCTGGAATTTACCCTGACCTGAATGTTCTGCATCCTTGAAGTAAGAGGAGAACTCAGTTCCTGCAAAGCATTCAGAGAGTGAGAGATGATGCCAGCGGGTAATTTGTGGTAGCAGTGATGGTGGATTTTAAATCCCTGTGCAAAAATGAAATTATTACATCTCCTCCACCCCTTACTTTCTTCCCTTTCTAAGCAAGTTGCTAAGCCAGCAGGTACAGGCAACTTTTTTTGTGTGTGTCTGTGTGTCTGTGTGTGTGTCTCTGTGTGTGCGTGTGTGTGTGTGTTAGGATTGGATTTAAGCCCTCAACCTAGAGGACACTTTCCAAATAGACATGGGGGATAGAGCCCTGCTCCTCACTTCCCACCTCAGATCAGGACCAAAAGGCACTGCCTATTACTGGAGAAAATTAACACCTTAACACCTTCCTCCCCTGGGAAATCCCATGGGTATGATATCCACCACAGGGCTCTTTCCTGGGGGCCACAGCTGTGCACCCTGCTGTGAGCACAGGTGGGATTCCAGAGGTGAAGGAAATTCTGACAGGATGCAGAAATTCTGTAGATCGCCTACAGAAATTAACTCCATGACTTAGGTCACATACTTCTTCTACCTGCACAACAATGCTCTCTACTCTCAATACACAGCTTTGCCAGTAAAACAAACCACACAATTAATTCTTTTAATATACAGTAATGATCCTGTTTCTTCTGTGATCTTGGGATGAAAGCACAGCACATGAATACAGATTGCTGTGTTATGGCACCAGGGCCTTCCAGGCAACCAGCACCCTGTGGATGCAGCTACAGCCTGCCCAGCACTTCTGAAAGCAGCAGAGATCTCAGGAGGGTCTCCTCCTTTTAATAACTGAACAGCTTAATACAGGAGGCACTGACAAAAGAAATATATGAAGCACAATTCAATTATTTCCAACTGCTGATTTTACAGTTTCTTAAAATGCCATTTCCTAGATGGCTGCTCATGCTTCCTGAGGGGGGCTGTGCTTTGCCAGGGGTGGGGCTGCATTTTTGGGGGGCTCTGTCCTTGCACTCCTCTTGAGACACCCAGCTCCATCCTGCACCTGCAGATTGAGCCCGGAGCTGAGCCCAGAGCTGAGCAGCTGGGCTTGCCCAGGTCTCAGACCCAGCAGGTTTTCCTGAGCATCCTGGGCAGATGCTGGAAACATCTGCAGCCAGGAGAGTTGGGCAAAGCCACTCCCAGGCTATTCCCAGCAGTGCACAGAGGCACTTTCAAACCACATGCCCTGCCACGCTCATTCTCAGTCACCCCTTGATTTAGGGAATTATAGACTCAGAAGTGGGCACATATGGAATCCCTGTGTGCCTTTAGGCGTTGATGTAACTTCTGAAAATGCTGCGGCTGACAGGAGACCCTGGGGCTCCCGGCCATGAACAAGGTGCCACAGCTGCCAGGGGCACATCCTGACACAGATCTGATGTGCAGAACACACCCAAATCACATCCAGCAGTCTGGAGCTTCCCATCTGATTAGTAAGATACCTCAACTCCCTAAAACACTTGGAAAGAGACAATCACACCAGCACCTGTCCTGGCACAGTAACACTGCAGCAGCAACAAGTGGGTGGCAAAAAAAAAAAAAAAGTAAGATGACAATGGATGCAAAAATGGATCCTAAAATGTCCTGACTTCCAGTGGGACACTATCTGTGTCTTCTTGCCTTGATGCCTTGATGAAAAAGGTGGCACACAGCCTGGAAGCTCACTAGCATGGCACCTGTAATTTCTGAGAGCAGTCTGAGTGAAGGATCTGCTGCTGCCCACTTTCGAAAAGAAGGAAAAAAACAGTAAAAGGATTCTGGAGAAACCAAAACCAGTGCATGGAGAAGATGGATTCCAGAGGCAAATAAAAAATAGCTGAAACACGAGACACTTGAGAACTTTTCATCTCCAAAAGATCATAGCTGGAGCCTTTCATCTTCTCAGCACACCAATCCAGCAGACACACAAGTGGGAAGCAGCACATAGTGGGTCCTTGGAAAGGGGGGCAGGTGAAACAATATCCACTTGAACTCAGCTTTGGTCTGAAGCTGCACAACGTGCTCTACACCAGCTGAGAGCATCCTGCAGGCTCCACTGCTGAGAAAGGTTTTAGAAATGTGCCTTTCACAAATGTCTCCCATCAGAATCTCTTTTATGTCTCACAATGATAAAAGCACTCTTGCACAGAAATGACTTTTGGCTTTACCAGCTGACATCTAGAGCTGTCTGCGAGACATTTTTCCAAAAAAGTCCCAGTAACATTACTATTAGGAAAGACTTTACATGATTATTATTGCTCTTCATTAGAGAATCTTTTGCTATGAAATGGTTATTAATAATATAAATATTTAAAACTAATCACACATTGATATGACATAAATCTTTTTGTTCTTTTGTGGAAAAAACATGCAGATTGCATCTTGAAGATGCACTTATACCACAAATGAACAAAAATTTTAAAAACATTGCTGGGAGGAAGAAATCTCTCCTTAACCCCTTACTGCTGTCAACAGTATCCAAGCTACATTTTCTGCCAGGTTCCATCCCATGGGGTCTCTGCTTGGTCCCCAGACCTTCCTGTAGCAGAAACTGTCACCTTTACACTGTCCATACTTGTTCAGACAAACCTGGATCACCTGCAGGACGTGGGACAAGGATGTGGGACAGTCCTGGAGTCACCTGCCTGTGCCAGAGCACCAGGGAAGCAAAGCTCACGCTGTTTTCCTGCACAACAAAACGCAGGGAGACAGTGTGGAAGGCAAGGGGAAGTCAGGATGACTCTGCAATACAGCCTGTTCTCTTTGCTGCTCTTTCTCATTGAAAATGCTGTTTGATCACAGGTCAAAAATAATTCACCCCTGTCACCTCCCTCCTTTCAGGGCTGCAGAGATGTTCCTGGGCTGCTGTGCCAAAGCAGCACAGCAAATCCTGTGAGCTCTGAACAGCCCCAGCCACCACAGAGCTCACCCTGATGCCAACAAGTGAGGCCATTCAGACAGTGTAAGAGCTCAGGGCAGTGGGGTCAGCTCCCTCCTCTGATAAACAGCATTTTTTAATCCTCTCTCCTTCCTTGCTGCAGCTAGTTTTGGTCTGTACAGAAGTTTTCCTGACTTCAGCCATCCAGGGGTAAAACTGGCTTTGAAGCCCAACAGAAGGCACACAAATGGGATGGAGAAAAGCTTTTTACTGCAACTTGATGAGAACACTTGGAAAAAAAAATACCACCTGTCCTGCAGCTGATGCTTTCAGGAGAAAGGTTTTTTTGTCTTTCACTTCTGAAGCCACGTAGTTGCTATGATGGTGATTTCCACTCTCTTCATGTGACAGCAGGAACATAAAACAAGCCTGTTAACAGCTTGGGCAATGCTACATAAGGGAAATATCATTCCTTTAAATTGCAGGGGGAAAAACATCTCAGAAGTGAAAAATGTAATATTTGTGCTACACTGTTAAAGTGCAGATCTCAAAGCATGCTCGGGTCCTCAGCTCAAGCCTCACACACATCAGTATGCTGTCATGAACAGGGCCAGGAAACAACTCAAAGCAAAGTGCAGTTTTTACTGAACTCTAACTATGGCTCTCATTACACAGAAAAATGAGGTTTTATCCTGATCCACACTACACTTCTCTGAACAGC
This sequence comes from Chlorospingus semifuscus, assembly GCA_035048045.1. NCBI lineage: Eukaryota > Metazoa > Chordata > Aves > Passeriformes > Passerellidae > Chlorospingus > Chlorospingus semifuscus. Next base: position 7,914,389 of record JAWWMS010000287.1, on the reverse strand, counting down.
TTGCTGGCTGTTTTTAAGAAATACACAGTAGAAAGGTCTTTAGCTTTCTTGATGTTGTTTTTAAAAAATACACAGTACAGAGGTCTTGAGCTTTCTCTGATGCTCCCAATTACAAAACATTAATCTTTGTCAATCACCTTTGTCTGAGGTTTATATTTTGTGCCACCAGAACACTCTGACACAATGCCACTTTCTCTCCCGGGAGCCAGCAGCCCAAGACAACCCTGCAATCATGACATAACTCTAACAAACCCCCAGAATTATGCCAGCACTGTTTGGGTGCAAATGAGCCCTGAAGCAGATCCTGGGAATGTATTCAGCAGCCTCTCACCCTCCCAGCAGCGGCTCAAAGGCACTGCAGACCAAGCCCCTTTCTCCACTGCCCAGCACAGGCTTGCCTGGCACCTCCTCATTCTGTTTGCTCTCCATTTCAAAAGGAAATGCAGGCAAACATCTGAGGGAAACCCAGCTCAGACACTGCTATGTTTTATGCAGAGGAAATGTTCATAAAAACTGACTCTGAGAATGTATGTTCAATAGCAACGAAGGGAAAAAGAATATTTTTGGATTGGAGATTTAACCCACCTGTACTGGGATATGAAATCATTTCAGCAGGCTAAGATCCAGACTCATTTCACAATAATTGCAGGCATCTAATTTAAGAGCAAAGTCACCCAGGCTTCCCTCTATAATTAACTGCAAAAGACTGATGACCTGAATTGTTCTGCTGAAATACCTAAAATTTGTCTAATCCTCCCTGCTGATTTAAGAACTTCATCTAAGGCTTAAAGTCAGGTAGGAGGACTTTCAAATTAAAAAGAAATTAAAAGAAAAGAAGAAAAAAGAACAGGAGGCAACCCAGAAACCTAGAACAGAAGATTAAATTTGCTTTAAAAATACAACAGCCAGACATCTAGTCAAGGTCCACAAAATATTTAATGCCCATGCATTAAAATGTTACAAAATTGAATGGTGTTTACAGTTTAATGAAGCAGATGGACAGAGCATGTGCTGTTTTCTCTGCATAAAAGCCCAATCAAAGTAAAACAGCATCCCTTCTGATGTCCACATGTTGGTAAACTCAAGGGATTAATAACCATGCAGTCAGAGTCGTAGTGCTTTGCTTTAAAGAAATTTGCAAATGAAGATTAATTCTAACAGCTTGATGCATATCTCATAATAGCACTAGAAATACAGAAAATACATGTTTCAAAGTTGTATTTTCATGTAATTATTTGAAAAGGTTTTGTCACAGTGGCATGAAAATTGGTTACTGTCTCCTGGTTTGTAATCATTTCTGCCTTAAAGTGGTTTTCAGACCCCCAAGTACCTCAGGGTGGATGTTGTGAGCGTTTGGCATTTCTGAATGTTGATCAGCCACACTCCAGAGCAAAGTGTTTGCAAGCTCCAGTCTGTGATTTTCTTCCCAGGTTTGCCAATGGCCAGGAGAGCTGAAACCACACACCATGAGCACCTAGAGCTCCACAGAATCACCAGGCTGGAAAAGACCTCCAAGATCATAGAGGCAAACCCAGCCCTAATACCTAAATAAACCGTGGCACCCAATGCCACATCCAGGCTTTTTTTAAACACATCCAGGGATGGTGACTCCACCACCTCCCCAGCCAGACCATTCCAGTACTTTATCACTCTTTCCATACAAAACTTTTTCCTAATATCCAACCTATATTTCCCTTGGTGCAGCTTAAGACTTTGACCTCTGGTTCTGTCAGTGCTGCCTGGAGAAAGTGCCCAACCCCACCTGAGCACAGCCACCTCCCAGGAGCTGTAGAGAGTGATGAGGTCACCCCTGAGTCTCCTTCTCATAAGTGCATATGGTCTCATTTGCACTTTAGTTCAGACACTAATATTACTTCAGGAGTGGGATCCTAACATTATTCCAGCAGATCTTAACATCAGTTGGTATCAAAGGTGGAGCATAACATTAAATTGGTGTCAGAAGTGGGATCATAACATGGGGTTTTGGTACAACCCCAGTTTCACAGGACCTGAAACACTTTCTGCATGCCCTGGTCTGTGCCATGGCGCACAGTGGGTGGCCCATCCATACCATACCTCTCTTCCCAGCCTTTAAATTACCAACACATTGTCTAAAATCTGTGATTACAATATTATAAAACTACCACAAACTGTTGCAATATTTTCTTTCTCTTCATTTCATGGGTGTATCACCATCCAATCCCATATGCCACTGCAGGAGCCCTTCACCCTGACCAGCAGCACAGCAGTGAGAGGCAGATTACATCCAGACAACTGGTGGCTTTATTATGCCACATTTCTGAAAAGGAAAATGGGATTGGGTGGTTTATCTTAATGTTCAGAGGCTGGGGATGACTGGATTAAATTTTTTTAATCACTGTTCTGTTACCCTTCCCAAGACTGGTTTATACAGCAGAGGACAAGGGGTGCTAGAGGAAAGGGTTATTTGTTGTAAACTGCACTGCTTGCAAGCAAAGATTAATATGGATCACGTTCAGCTTCACCAGTTCAGTGCCTTGTAAGAACACAGAAACTCCTGTAAGGCTGGTTTCTTCAAAGCCACAGCATGGTGAATTAGAACTCAGCTACTCTCTGAGCAGCAGGGCTACCAGTATTTTCCTTAAGATCCAAGAAAATATCGATAAAATCTCCAGCTGAATTTACACAACACATGTCCCAAGATGAAAACTTAAGTAACTCTCAACAGTAGCAGCTACACGTTTATGAGCCCTTCTAGAGTGCTGGGGAACATTTTCAAAGCACCTACCATTGTATCATTTCAAACTGCATCACAAATGCTCACTGCCCGAAATGCAAACCCTCCTGGGAAGCAGGTATCATTACATCAACTACAGCTTGGTTTAGTATCACAGGTGATTTGATGTCTCCAAACTTGCAGGTTCAACTGCAAGCACTAGGATAACTTCCAGGAATGTGAGTGTGTTTTGAAAGAAAAAGATGAATAATCCATGGGGAAGTGCAGACAATAGCTTTTACACGTGTCCATAAATCATAAATCCAGGCACTAAAAGGCTTCTCTTGGTTAGTGGCAAAATAATAAAACCCAAAATAAACCATTATGCTTCTTCCAGAATTAGACTCTTTACAAGTTTTTCAAAGACTCTTTGGGCATGAACCCAAAAAGGGGGAGAAAAAGTCAATGTCAGAGCCTTGAAATGGGATGAAGGCACTCACAATCCTTGTCAGAAGTACCAAGTGGCTCATCTTCCAATTACTGCTTCCAGAGGGTTTTGCAGCCTCCACCTTCACTGGTCCATGTTATGGGTCTGACCCCTGAGGTTTTGGGGCACTACAGCAAAGCAGGACCACAGCAGCTCAACACTTGGCATGGCCCAAACAACTGGAACTTATCCAGTAGATGCAGGATCAACTCTCCAAGTCAGGATATACAAATAATTGTAACACAGACTGCAGCAAATTGAAGTTATCACTATATAGTATGCTAAAGATATGCAATTAAATGAATTCATTATATGCATAGAATTACTAATACTCACCAAAAGTCCTTGAGCAAGAAAGGCCACAAGGAAAATAATCCCAAAGTTCTGGTTAAATGTTTCCAGACAAATCACACAGATACCCTCAGCTACTTTCTTTCCTAATACATAAACTTGCTGCCTCTTTTTCCCATTTAATGGGATTGTTTGCAAATATTCTGTTTACATAGTGATTTTTTTAAAATCTAATCACTTCAAGAGAATGAAATATTCTTCCCTCCCTTCTTGTGTATCTGGAAAGAATCTCTCCCCATTTCAGAGACAGCCAATGTAAACTGCTGGTAGGTTTCTTAAATCACACCAATTTACAACTATTTTAGAAAAACTGAAACAGAAAAATGGAAAATGGAGATAACAGTATTAATTTCCATCCACTTGATACTTATCCTATCTATTTAGACTGCAGAAAAATGCTTTTGTTTCTCTCAATGTTCCAATTGCAATTCCATCTTGGATGACGATTGAAGCCCTGTCACAATATAAATAAAACTTCCAGAAATGCTTAGAATTGAACTACAACTACGGAAGTACAAAACCACAGAAACAGAGTCTTTGGTGCCATGCAGCTGAAGAATTGAGCCCTCAAAAAACCAGTAGCTGCTTTGAAAAGAAATAATGAAAGGTTCCACAGCCCTGTACACTAAAAAATATGGGATATTTCAGTGACTCTGACGGATTCAGAGCTGGGGGCCTCTGTACCAAGAGCCCTTCAGATGTTCATAAAATAACAGGCTTTTCTTGGTGAAAACAACTCACCCTCACCCAGATTAACCTCTTGTCACCCTCCAAGTCCTGTTTTTACTTAGAAGTTTTATGCTTGAGGTGAATTTCTGGAGACTCAAATTTTGTGCTTCCCATACATCAGAGAAGGCTGCACGCTGAATGCATTGCCTTTGGGCAATATCTTAAAAGCCAACTAACTTCTGATTTTTCCCAAATGATGTTAAATCTTGATAACTGAGAGCTGTTTTCAAACATTTCAAGGTAAGGCACAGACACCTCCAAATCTCAGAAGACTGCAGCATGATCAGAAAGTAGACTTGTTTTTCATAAGTATTACTAAAAACTAAATCCATAAAGTGCGTGAAGGGCCCCTATGATAATGGACAAGGAATTTTTCTTGTAGCAAAGAGAGTCACAGAGACAGGAATAACAATGAAACTGTGCACAAAACAAAAAGGGGAAGAAAACCAGAAAGGGCATTGTAGTATCACTGGTTCATCCAGGTCAGCTTGCAGGAGCATTACTACTGAAAACACTTTCATAACATGAAAATGTTATCTCCATAGGAACATTCCCTTTCTCTGATGGGATGAAAATAAAAAATCCTGATTAAAATAAAATACAAAAACAACTTTATGCAAGGTAGGGCAAAAACAAAGGGAGAATCTTTTCCCATGTGGAAAAAGTCTATTAATAATCACCAGAAAATTTCCATCTCAGTAGAACAAAAATGTGAAACCTTTTCTGATTAAAATACACCTATTACTTTGCCTTCTCCAGGACCAGTGGAAGCTGATGAAGGATCCCTTAAGATGCTTCACATAGCTCACTAGTTTTTCATGGATTTGCCTCAAATGTCCAAGAAATTTAAAGGATTTACACTCTTGAAATGTCTCTCTCTCCAACAACGAGGGTTCTTCTAACCTACATTGCCTTTTCTAAGCTTTGCACAGATCATTTTGAGCAACTTTGGTTTCTTTATTTTTTACAGAAATTAGGAGAGGCCCCAGACCTCCCTGGAAGCTGTGAAATATAAAACTGGAGGGATCCCAGAAAGAGGAACAAGCTGGTACAATGCATGGGATGGGCTGAGAGTACAGGAATGGAAACACAAGACTTGCAGGACAAGGTGCCTTTCTGTGTGCTCACATAAAATATCCAAAAATTATGGATGAAAATTATGGACCAAAAAAAAATTATGGACAAAATATGTCTCCAGATCTTCACAATGCCCAAGGAACACTGTCAGAAGAATACAAAACCTCAGTGTTATTATGGAAGTAGCCCTCTAAAAAGCAGACTCAGAATAATCAATAAATACTTGCACAGATGAGCTGTCTCACACTCATTTGTGTCTTAGGTGTTTCTTTGTTTTTCCTGATAGGAAAGAGGATAATGAGGGACAACACTGGAACCTGCAACAGTGAGGTCTGATTTGCTGTTGGATTTCAAAGACCATTCACTGGTTCCTGAACAGCAAGTACAGGTATCCAAAGGACAAGGTACTCAATCCAGAGGGGCTAAGACAGGTAAAGTTTTTAATAGGCTGAAGGAATTCATGCATTGATACTCTCAGTGACTGTAAAAAAGAAGGGGAAAAAAAGAAAAAACCAAACAAAAAGAAAGTATGAATGAGTTACAGTGGTCCATAACTCTGCAGAAATGCAAGCACAGATAATTTATGTAACGTGTGTGTTTCACACTCCCACTGTTCTGCAGCACTCTGTAAAACCTGCTGCTATTACATGCTATACTGGCATGTCTATTACTTTCCAACAAGAAAATCATTACTTTGGCCTGCCTCCTGGTCTTGCTGAGTTTTGTATAGCTCACCTGGCCATTTCAAAAACACAAACTGAAAAATTGTCTATAAATCAGACACTTGACAGGAAAAAAAAGTATTCTGCACTACTTAGCACAGCCAGGGCTGTACTGCATCAAATTCTACTGCCTGCTTTTTAACAATGCCATCACTTAGAAAAAATGGCACTAATATAATGGTTCAATATTCAATGTAATGAAGTGGGCTCAACAGCATTTCACCAGTCACAAAAGAGACATTACTGTCTGTCGTTTGTGAATAAACTTCCCTTTGTTGGGATTTAATCAACCTTCATTTTTAACCTGCATACATAAAACATTAAATGCTAGAAGCCTTAATTACTTTGAAAAACACCTGAATAATTTAATCTCAAAGCACAGCTTTTTCCACACCAAGAACCTCAAGAAACTCCTTTAGGGCAAAAGCCTCTCAGAAATCTGTCAGCTAAATCCAAGAGCCTTTGTAGAACCAGTTAACTCATTTTCAGTGACTAAATGTTGCTTCTACAAATACTTTTAAATACAGACTCTGGCTGCCTACCACGTGCAGTGTCTCAGGAATAATCCCAACACACCAGCTGTAAAACAAGACTTGCTGGGAGGAAAACCTGAGGTACAGAACAAGAGATGCACCAAACAGATGGAGTCACTCCACTAGAGCTGGGTGGACACTACTGCATGTGCACAGCCCAACATGGACCTGCTAAAGCCACCAAACAAGTGATTTTGTGCCTGCTTTAACCCAATCACTATCCTGCACATTCACAAGGAAGACACACATCAAGTTGCTTTCACTGCAATAAAAAGGATATGTGATAAAAAGGAAAGGGGGAAAACAAAATAAAGTCCTTTCCTCAGAATCTTTATGGCAAGTGAGATGCTGTACAACCCAAATTCTTGCACTGTCAAGGAGAAAAAAGGAAAGAAAAAGAAAAAAATAAAAAAAAATGGCATAGCACTTACAGCCAGATCAAGGTCCTGGCATGGGAGTTAATGCCAGGTCATGGATGAATGCTGACCACATCCAGCCAAAGGGCAGCCTTTGAAATCCTTTCCACAGTCACAGCTGCAACTTTCAGACCCCAGAGTAAATATATATTAAGTTTTGTCAAGTGCTGCATGGAAATCAGTAGAATTCCATACTTCAGTCTGCAGCTCTTCAGGAAAAGTTCTCTTTAGCTCAGACATAAGATAACCTATTATTTCTTTCCTATTACAACAAAGATTTACAGTAGCACATAAAAAGGAAAGGAGGAACTTTCCATCATTGTCAAGCAGCAGAAAGGGGGTGAAAAAAAAGAGAGATGATTGTAATAAAGGTTTGTTTTCGTATCTCGTAGGAGTTCATTTCTATCGACTATCAACAATAGTAAAACTCCCAGTAATTCACTGATCCACCAAGGCATCCCCATCATTCCATCTCCTTTACCCAAGGGCCAAGAATTTTTGCTTGGGCATCTTTCTGGAAACCATTTTTCATTTCAAGACATCAAAAGGTGAAGAGTTCAAAGCTTACCTCAGCATTTCTATCCCAAGGGTTAAATTGCCTGCCTTGAAAAATATGTTCCTTATTTCAGTCTCCTTTTCCCTTTTTCCATTTTATGTACCTATTGTTTCTTGTTATGATTTGTGCAAGATCAGGCACTCGATTGCAATGCAGAGCAGCACCTGGCAGGGATTTCTCACACTGTGTCTGTTTTCTCCCTTAACTGGTCACAGCCAGAGATTTCCACCTCATCCATCCCATCCCTCCTATTTATGTGATGTGCCTTGTTTCCACCAAGCTTGCCTCAGCCCACATTTTAGATGGTGGATGTGCTGAAGTCCTGCTTTTAATGGAAATCCACTACAGTAAAATAGATAACACCATTCCCCTCATTAGGGGAAGTGTTTCCATGTAAATGTGACCATGCCTCATTACTCCATGCTCTACTTGAGCACACTAAGCACAACACAGGCAAATAAAAACCCTGTTCCTCTCAGGTTTGTTGCAATTTGCTGACAGTTTTGATGTGCTGCTCCTCTCCTCCTTATTACCAGTGCAAGTTCAAGTTCCTAGAAATGATGGAAATGCTTTCACATGGTGTGAAAGCAACACTCAGTGCTGGGTCCTCAGCATCCACAGATCACAGAGAAATAGGTGAGTGATTAAGAGTCCATCCTGCTCAGCTCAGTTACACAGGATTGTGCTGGCAGCAAGAACTGAGGAGGAATTTGCAGCCCAAATCTGCTGGGTTAGATAAACAGGTAATACTAATTCTACCCAAAATCATAGAATTATGCAGATAAAATGCTGCTTTTAGCACTACGAACCACTTCAGAGATAATCACTGAAAGCTCGACTGGATCATACCCAACATTCCTAGGTATGCTCTTTATTTATCATTTTCCTGGAATAATGGATGAAGAAGGGATAGTACAAGAAAATGAGATTAAACTGATTTTCTAATGCAGTCTCCACAAAAATTTTCTCATGTGAGACTCCATTCACAGACACAATCTGTATTGAAATAAACAGAAAATGTTCCACCTGGAATTTCCAGGTTGCATAGACGGTCTTGAGGGTGAGTAATAACCAAATACCAAAACCCCCCAGCATGTGTTATCTCAGACACATGTGGGGCTGCCCCACTGGCACAGCAAACACAGACACATGGAAGTGCAACACTTTGGGAGCAGCAGCTGCACCCTAAATGACAACCACTGTGACCACTATATTTCATAGCATCTCAGGTTCCTGCCTAAAGGGCACAAATCCAGACTCTCAGACAACTACCAACAACACCAACCTTCCTGCAGCTCCTCTGGATTGTGAGGATACTCCTAAATCTTGGTGTTTTTCTCACAGAAGTGCACAAATATCAGTGAGGCACTGTGTTACTAACAGAGCAGCACACGTGAGCCCCTCCCTATGGCATTGCTCACAAACATTTTTAAAGGCAGTCAGCTTCCCCTAAACGTGCGCTGGAGGTCCATCACAGGCAACTCTGACATTTCAAATTCCCAAAACAATAACACAGCTCAAACACTGGCATTGTTTCTGAAATTGCAGCCTTCAAGGACCTACCTAAATCACACAGAAATTTTGCAACCAGTCAAGAACAGAACAAGGGCTTTTAACCTCCAATTTTGTAATCTCCATTCTCTTTCAAGTTAGTGGAGCCCTTTCAGATGCATCTCTCTATGCAGAGCTAGGACAAAAATCTCAGTTACAGAAGATCATATGATCTACAAACCCCCTCTATAAACCCTTTGTTTATATACTACTATAAACAATCCTTTTGTTTCCTGCTGTCTATTTCAGATTCTGAGTGGTCCTCATAAGCATCTCAGTGAAACTGAGACCTCTCCACCACCTGTAACTCACTTATTCATGTCAGTATATTTCTGTCTTGACTGGGGAGGCAATGAACACTGGCATGTTTGGAAAATAGCAAACAAATACCTACAAACATGTAAGAAACTGATCCAGTGTTGCAATGAAAAAAACAAAGTCATGCAATGTAATTGTATCAGGCCTAAGCCAAGTGAAAAAAAACCAAACCAAAATCATAGAGCTGCTTGTAAATATACGCATGTATTGATCACCTGCTGTATTTGTTACATTTGTGTAGCAAAGAGAGAGCAGCAGAACTGCAAAGCCATACCTGTTAAGTGTTGCAGAAAGGTAGAAAAATTATAAAAGGCCTCATAAAATCAGGCCTGCTCTGTCAGATCAGTGGCCAGCCTGGCAAGCTGGCACTTTGCAAGTTCCCATGTGAAAACAATCCTGGTGTGAACACTTCATTAAGATACCAACCTATTCCTGGGTGAAAAACAACTAACACCTGCATAAACATTAAATCTATCCCATGAGAACCAGTGAAGAAAATATGTAAACAATTTAAGAATAGAGAGATTTGATTGACAAGAAAAATACTTACCAATTACTAATTACTAACCAATAAAGTAATTGGCAAGAAAGCTACCAACCAATTGGAGTCACACATGAAGTCTGTAAAACTGTATAAAAATGAGTTATGTGAATAAAAAAGGGTTTTTCTTGCATGAAGAAAATGGAGTCTGGTGTGATTTATTCCCATAGTTAAGAACCTGATTTGCACACCTGCTGTATTTCATGGACCAGCTCCAGTCTGATCCAACACCCTCTGAGAGCTGGTGCACCCCACAGGTTCTCCTGGAGCACATCAGATTCTTTCACTTCATCCCAAGGGAAACCAACTCTGAAACTGCTCCAAGGTGCAAGACAAAATTCATCAGGGTCAGTCAGGATTTGTTCACTGTTTTTGATCCACACTAAAATCCCACCACATGCTTACCCAACTGCAACATCCTGCAGGCCAAGGGACTCTTCTGGAACTGCACTGACTTAGAGCAATTATATCTTTATTTAGAATTGTTATTGGACCACTGATTTAAGCAGCTCTTCCTTAAGACTCAAAACTGCAGCACACCATCACTCATAATTAGGTGGGATTATGCTCAAATCCTTGTTCTGAAGAACTCCCCCAATATGTCTTAAATGCTTTGATTTAACCAAGCTCTGAAGCCTTAGGATGGAAAAGGGGGAAAGGAGGTCAGCAGTCACTGCCAGGGGCAGAAAGAACAAACACTGAGGATGAATGATCACTCACACTGGCAGTGTTTGATTTACTTTCTTGCACTTGCCCAGCACTTCAAGCAAGTTTTCCCATTGGCAATTGGAATTCTCTCCATATTCTCAAAAATAAAACTTCAATATTGGCCCGCCTTGTTTTTTTGGAAAGCTACAAAATGCTTTTCTTTCCTCCCTAAAGGAACTGCAAATTGCAAATACTGCCCCAGGCAGTCTAAAATATGCCCCCAAAAGCTTTTATAGAATCATTATTTTCCTTAAATTATCACATTGTTTAATACTCCCTAATTGATTTTCTTAGGCAATATCCTCCAAACGCCAGAGGGGTTTTATCTTATCTATTTTATCTTAGAACCAGTCAAAACTATTTACAGATTCTCTACATAAATAACACATAATAAGTTATGTGGCTGTTGCCAGCAGTGTTAAGAAAGATTAGAAAAGGTCTTTTAGCTTCAGCCTCAGATCTGTAGGTCATCCAGTGTCCTTCCTAATGGATAAATACAGCAATTTATCATCATCAGTCACCATCAGCATTGTTCTTTTTACTATCATATATTCACGGACATCATTCGATGCAGCTGAGTGAAGCGGAAAAGAAGTGCATGATTAAAGTGGAAAGGGACAGAGTTTGAAACATCTGAGATTTTGTGACTAATGCATCCACTTGAAATATGACACAGGTCCTGTAAGACTCACAAAGACAGTGCCAACAAGTTACAGGTACCTGCTGGCAGGACACAGGCAGGTGTGGCAGCAGGTGAGACTACCTGTGTCTTGAGATGCAATGCTAAAGAAAGTAAAATATGTGAAATGCAAATTTGTACACCTACAAGTCCTTCCATAGGTCAGAAAAATTTCAAAACTCTATTAGTTATTAAAAAAAAACCAAAACAACACAACAAAACACAACAATGATACCCCTCTAGGGATCATTTATTGCATTATTTACTACCACCATGGAAAGGGAGTCTGTGGTCACATTTGTGTGTCACTAACACATGCATATGATATCCAAATGCCTCCAAGTTATTAAAAAGTGCTAAAATGATGGGTTTCAAATTTGAGAATAACATCAAACAGCACCACTGTATGCTTAAAGAGTTCCTCCCTCTTGTTAATTATCAAAATAGTTTGCCTGAAGCAATACTTTCAATTGGAAGATGCTGGAAAAAAACACAGATAGGGTTTCTAAAAATAGCTAATACAATAGGTATATTCAAATATCTGAGGCTGCTATGTAACCTACAGCATGCCTGCAATTCTTTCTAACACAGAAGAGCCAAAAAGATTGCTCTGTTTTACAGTTTTTGATTTACTGCATTAGGTAATCCCTTTAATCCACCTGCGAGCAGAGGGCTCTGCATGCAGGAAATTCAGGTGCTGTATGATGCTGCCCAGGTTCCCACATGCTGTTCTGCAAGCAAGGCACACTGCAAAAAGGCATGGGAACCATGAGGGGAGGGTACCAGGAGCAAGAGAGCATCAGCATGATCACCCTGCCCTGTGTCCATCAGAAGAGATAATTTGTGTTTGTGCCCCAGGGCAGAGGCTGGATAAAGGACTGGAAGGGTCTTGGTGAAGTTTTCTGCATTAGGAAAGTGGATTTCTGACCCTTGTTGGACACTCATCACTTGTGAATTTTAGAGGTACAGAGAAATACCCCCATGTGTGTGGGGGTGTTCACAGGGGTCCCAGGATGAGGGAAGAGATGAAAATCTTGACTCCCTGTTTCAGAAGGCTGATGTATTATTTTATGATATATATTATATTATATTATATTAAAACTATACTAAAAGAATAGAAGGATTTCATCAGAAGGCTTGAAAGGAAAGGAATGGAATCGTAATAAAAGCTCCTGACTCGCAGAATCAAAGATGCACCTGTTGCATTCCACAGCAGCAGATAACTATTTTGTTTTTCTTCTCCTCTGAGGCTTCTCAGCTTCTCAGGAGAAAAACCCTGGCAAAGGAATTTTTCAGAAAATATCGTAACTACGCATGTGCTCTGCATACCCTGAAAAACGTGTGGCTCAAGCTCCCCGAGATCATGCACGCACTCAGAGCAGGTACCAGGTGTCACAGACAACGATGCTCCTCAATTACCATCAGGAACATCTCACCAAAACCAGATAGATCCTGCTCGCCCCTGCCCCACAGAGCTCAGAGCAGAAGACAAGAACTGCAGTGAAGGTGGAAGACAAGCTTCAGGCTTTTTGTGCCAATCACCACCATCAGTACACGGCTGAACTACATGGAAACAGTCACAGGCAAAGAGAAAGGGAGTAAAGGCCACATGTACTATCTGAAAGATGACACATCTGTGCCTTCCTCTAGAATCTGAATCCTGAGCAACATTACAAACCACCACAGGTAATACATTTTCCTATGAGCTTCTTGTGAAGCTGGTCACACAGTCAACAGATACAGCAAGCCTGTCATCCCCCTTGCTGGATCCAGCACAGATATAGTGTGGCCTCTATAGCGTGTAAGAACAAGAATTTAAAAGTGTAAGCTACCTCTATAGGGTGTAAGAACAAGAACTTAAAAGTTTAAGTTAAGACTCAAATGACAGCTCTTTAAGAAATATTCAGGGAATAACGATATAACCTTATTTCACTACTATTGGCTTTTCTTACCCACTCTTTGTGACAAGGTGTTGAACCTTGTTGAAAGCAGTAAGTTGGGTAAAGCACCACAACAAAGCAAGGTAAAAGTTCCACCAGGCTGGTAAGCAGGAAAAATGCAAAGTCACTTTGGATTATTCACTACAACTGAGTTTCTTATTTCAGCCTGAAGCCAGCTGTGCACACAGACAGGAGTGGGGGACATGAACTTGACCACCTGACTGAATCTTTCAAGGACTGGAACTGTTGTGTGTATGTGATTAAGAGTTCAAGTTTCCTCCTGACCCACCAAGCTCAAACTGGCCTGAGTGGGGCAAGGGAGAGCCCTTTCACCTTGATAAAACCTCATTAAGGTGAATATTGCTCTGGACAGACACAGCCATACATCAGTGTTTTTCCCTCTACATGATCAGTCTGGTTTTGGGAAAAGAAGAAAAGCAATGAAGACATAAAAAAAAAATATATTTTGGCTTTAGTCACTGAAAAAAAATAAAATGCAGATAATTGTCTTTTATTCAGATGTACTTCTAGAATGTGCCACTTGTCTGGTGACCACCAAAACTGGTTCTGAGACAGAAAAGTCAACTCCTGAAATCAAGACAGTCAAGCAAACAGTAGCCAGTTGTCCTTGGCTTTTCACTAAACATGTAATTTAAATGCTTATCAAATAATGTCCTGATTTAGTACAACACAACATCTGATTTGACCTTGCCTGTTTTAAGAAGAATAATGTAGTAGATTCTAAAATTATATACAGTAAAAAATCAAAAACAAAACAAACAAAACCCCAAAATCAAAACAAAAACAAATAAACAACAACAAGAAAAAACCACCACTTTTCTGCTTTAAAATCAATTTCAAAAAGACATCAGGTTGGGAGAGTAAAAGAGGCTCGGGAGAAAATGATTATAAATTTCAAAGGTCTGTTTTCTGCACACACAAAGAACAGCGAGTAGCACCAGGTGGTGTAGATCATCTGGCTTCTTGCAAACAGACTGAAGCCTCACAAAGGTAATACCTAGAGGAATTATCTCAGCTTTTCATCTGCAAAGACAGAAACATTCATCACCTAGCAAGTCATTCAGGTACATTATATTTTTCAAATATGTTGCGTCCACTGACTACCAAACTGTTGTGCCTTCTAAAAAAGATCACTAAACATCATTGTCCAAGACCCCAAGACAGTTCTTAAGAGCTACAAGATGAAAAACTCTCATTTTTGTCCTCTAAGGGGAACTGAAGGAGCCACATTAACTTCTGTCACAGTGCTGAGCACTTGGATAGAGCATTCCAGAAATACAGATAATTTACAGCTATTTTCCTTTCTGCAGATATATCACCTGAACGTAAAACTGTAATTTTTGCAATAAATATGACTCATCACTCAGCAGCGAGGTGAGAATAAATCTGGCTAATTTCTCAAGCCCAATGCCAAAACATCATTAGCACTGTTAATGGAAGTTGTTATTGGATGCCTTGTCCCAGGGGAGCCTTGGTTTAAAAGTACTATCAGAGGAAGTGTTGGATATGAAATTGTATCCAATTATTCATAAGGTGATGGCTGTGGATGCCTCAGTCAGTCAATCCAAGCTTTTATTTAAAGTGGAGAATGCCAGCATTAGCCTGCTGTGATCTGAAATCCCATCTTGGGTCACAAGCCTATACATTTACCAGAAATGCTTCACCTTTGGTAGGACTGCTCTCAGAAAAGTCTTTGGGATCAAGGAAGAGATTTACACTTAGAAGATCTTGGTATAACTCCTTATTTTTTCTAGGACTTTCTACTTCTCCACCAGAAAAGATGTGCTGGCCCTGCTGCCTCAGGAAACCCTTCTCAGAGCAGACACTTCCTTGTTATAAATAGGTCAATAAACTCCAGGTGTCAAATGCAGAGATACTACAAGTTCACACGAGCTCACTAACATGCAATGTGAAATGTGAGTACACACAGATGGATTTATTGAAGGCCCCAAGAAGGATGCATTTTCTATATGAGCAAGCCCATGAGAATGCTGAGGGGTGTGGAAAAGCAGAGTGAACATTTGAACCCCTTTTCTTCTTCCCCCTATGCTCATCACAGCACCAACTCTGCAACTGCAACTCTGAAAAGCCAACAAAAAGCTCTGAAACTGTAATATTCTTTTGTCAGGATCACAGCCACATCCCACTGCTGCACTAAGGATGGTTTCCTGCACAAACCTGAAGTCAGACACAGCCTCTGGTCCAGCCCTGCCCAGAGCTGAGTGTATCCCATGGATCTTGGCTGCTGCAGAGGTGCATGGATGGACATCCACAATCCTGGCCTCATTCTGCACTGAGCCCACTGCAGGATTCAGACCTCTGTCCTTATGTCCAAACCCATAGAAAGGCTTGCTAAAAGCAACATTTTTCATGTCATGTTGTTACATACTGCATGATGTCCCTGGCACCTAAGACAACAGGCAACCATAGCTGATTCAACATCAACTTTAATCAAGAAAAGCAAACTTGGTCTGAAAAACCCAATCCAAATATACAGGACTTCCCACCTACACTTCATTCAGCCAGGCCCACAGACAAATCTGTGGCTGCCACATCCACCACTGAGAGAGGCTGAAACTCCAGAGCACTCAGGCAGTCATATTTCTATATTTAGGATTAAACTCTTAATATTTAGTGTGCTTTAAATTGATATCTTACTGCTGTTCCTCATTACAACCTAAAAAAGGAGTCAAACTGGTAATTTTTTTCATACAATATTAATCCTGCTTTGAAAAGATTTCCACCTCCAACAACAATTGCCAATTCAACACCTCTGAATTGAATATAAAGAAATAGAGATTGGTTAAGTTCAAGTACTTTTTATTACATCTAATAGCAGTATCCTTCTAAAGGAAAACAATGTCCTTGAAATTTATGAGCTCCATGAACCTCTGAGCCTATTTAAAATGATCTTCACTTTTCCATAAATTCTACTATTTAAGCACTGGAGGAAGTTACCCATCTATTTCAGATCATGTAACTTATGCAATTAATTTATTCAAGAAGGATCAAATGGATTATTTTACCAGCACTACACGAAAATGTGCCATAGTGCATACATTTTTGAGCAGGGAGCGGAGCATAAATTGATTTAAATGAATGGGTTCAGTGATTCTGGACAGACTGAGCGTGCAGCCTGGCTGTGCTTGCAGGACTGGGTACTGGAGCTGGCTAAAGCAGATCTGAGCCCAGCAGCTTCCACTGCTGGCGTTTTTCACCCAATGCCAGTGTGCCGCAGGAAAGCTCAGCTTTGGATGGATGTAGCAGAGAATGAAAACGTGAAATGCAGCTGCCCACGTCCTGCCAGCCCGTTCAGCGAGCCGGAGTTCCGAACCAAAAGCGGCGCGCACGGACAATGTGATGATGTGCAAAAACCCCTCCGCTGGAGTTGGCGTATTTGAAGGTGCCTTAAAGGGGGAGAGGGAGAGCTGAGCGCTGCCGGGGGGCTCTCCCGCCGGGTACCGAGGGCAGGAGCGATGCTCCGGCTCCGGCGCGACCCCCGCCCCGCTGCCGGAGGCTCCCCCGGGCACAGCCCCATCCCTCCCGGTGCCTTAGATCCCGCCGCCCGGGAGCATCGGGCGCAGCGATCTGGTGATGAAAACTTCGATTTTGTGAGGATGACATCCAAGTTCGGCTGCTCCCCGGTGCCATGTCTCATACGCCGCCCGAGACCCGAGGCGAGCCGGTGCCGAGAGACACCGGTACCGAGAGCATCCCCCAGCCCCAGCCCCGCCGGCCCACGGGGCGGCACCGCCGGGCCAAGGGACGTGACCGCCGCCCGGCCGCTGCCAAAATCCCCCCGGGAAACCTCCCCGGCCCCGGGGCCGCTCCGTGCCCGCCCCGAGCGGAGCGGGCGGCGATGAGGAGCGCCCCGCACCGCCGGCCAGCCCGGCCGCTCCCGCGGTGCCACCGCGGCTCCCCGCGGCCGGGGCAGCATCCCCCGCACCGAGCGGCTCCCCCGCCGCAACTCGCGGGGAAGCGGAGCGCAAACTACTGCGGGAGCCGCTGCTGACCGACATCCCAGCCCCGGTGCGGGTCCCGACCGGGCTGGGTCCCCTCCGGGCGGCCCCAGCGCATCCCCGAGGCAGCTCCGCGGGGCTCCCTGTTCCCCCCGGCCGAACCGCGCCGAGGGCGCCCGTGTCCCCCGTCTCCCTCCCGCACACTTTTCTCCAGCTCCGCACAACTTCTCCGGGACGGCGGCCGCCCCCATCCCCGTCCATGCCCGTCCATCCCCGGCCCCTCGGCGCCTCCCGCCGCGGGTCGCACCTGGTCGGGCTGCGGCGGCGGCGGGTTCCCCCTGCCGCCCGGGTGCGCCGGCTGCTCCTTCATGGCTGTCATCGCAGGGGCTCGGCGCGGCGCCTCTCACTGCTGCTGCGGCCCCGGGCACCCCTCCCTCGGCGCCAGCCGCATGACACCAGCCTCCCCTGGAAGTGGCGCGGCGGAGGAGGAGGAGGAGGAGGAGAAAGAGGAGGACGGGCGGGGGGCAGATCGGAAGAGCGTCG
>JAWWMS010000287.1:7878912-7896311 GCA_035048045.1 Chlorospingus semifuscus | reverse complement strand
GGCGTCGCTGCCGGCTGCGGCCGCGCCGCCGAGACCGCCCCGCGACCGCCCCGCCGGGACCGGCCCCGCCGGCGGCGGCTGGAAACACCAGAGGGGATAAAGGGGAGGAAGGGATGAAGGAGCCCGGCTACGCTGCTCGCTTGCTGAAACGCTTCTGATGCCAGGGAGCGCCGGACTCGCCGGCAGGGCAGGAGCTGTCCCGCCGCTGTCCAGCCCCGCCGCTGTCCAGCCCCGCCAGGCGCTTCAGCAGCGAGCGGTCAAAGGCGCATCCCCGGCTCTGCCGGAAGGAATGTTGCCAGCCCCGGGCCGGGAGGCTCGGCATGGGGCACCACAACCCTGGTTTGCACCAAGACACTCATCTTGGGAAGCCCAAGGTTTTGAAAGGGGTTCCACGGACCGTTTCAGCTGAACTCAGCACAGGAGGTCCTGATATGGAACTGGGAAAAACGGGAACATCAGGGAAGACCATAGGGATCCAGTTTACCCTGTGTCCATATCATCAGGTAGCTTCAAGGGGTGTTCTATGTAAGGATGAATGAAGGAGACCATCTCCAGTTTGATTGTAACCATCAAGAAGTAAATGGCTGAACTGTGAAGACAGATGCTGACTCAAGACATAGTGAACACAAGTCTTTGTAAGAGAAAAGAACCTCAAACCCAGGCAGGTGGAACACCCAGGCTTGGGCTGGGCTGCCTGGTAATTCTGGTCGGTTTCAGGCCCCATCACTCAGGAGGAGGAGAACACAGGACTGTGTCCATGCAGGAGATGGAGCACTGGGATGGGAATGAGTGGCTGGCAGGAGAGAGCCCCAGCACTCTCAGTCAGCCTGGGTCTCAGGAGGCTGAGAGGTAGAAGGAAAGCTGTCAGCACACAGTGAGAGGAGCTTTTGATCATTTTTAATATATTTTTCATCAAACCTTACAAGAAAGGTCAATTCTGACTGGATGGTGAGCATAATTAATAGCAGTGACAGAGGTCTAAGATTTCAGCCTGTGGTGGGAACTGTTTCAAAAGGGACATGACAATAACATGGGACTGAGGAACTACACACCAGGCAGCCACAGAATAGAGAACTGAGTGTTTCCCCCTTCCACTACCACCCATTGCTGTGCTGACTCTTCCACCAGTCAAGAGGCACAAAAAAGCCCCAAGGAAATGAACTTTGCAAGCACCTAGACAAAAACCAGATGATGACTAATAGCCACCATTAATTTGTTAAGAGTTTATCACATCAAACAAATCTAATTTCTTTATTTAACAGGCTAACAAGCCTGTCAGCAGGAGAGCAGTGAATGTCACCTAGATTGCCTCACAAGGGCTTTCAGCACTGTCTTCCAGGACAGTTTCATCTGGTAGAGAATAATATCATCTAAGTAAAACTAAAACAAGTATCCACAAAACTATTTCTCCAGCATCATTTCCATTTGCTCCTGCCAGTACTGGCAGGGCAGCTGTTGAATACAGGAGCCAAGGCCAGGGAGTGCACAGAAATGTAGCAAGGAGAATCAGAAGCGTGGCAAGCACATGTTCTAAAGGAAAACAGAAAATTACTTGGATTAGTTAGTCTTAAGGAAAGAAAACTGGGAGCTGATATGGAAACTATGTTCAAATGCTTAAAAAGTGCTACCAAAGAATGAAAATAATCTTGATTATTGTCTAAATGTCTCTCTGGAGAAATATGAGTACAATTGGTGATGCCTGGAGTAGGAGAACTGTCTAAATTAACTGATTCAATCTCTTCTTGTTGCTGACTTTATGATCCCACTCCAGCAAAACACTGAGGGCCACCACACAGCCCCCTGCATGAGACCAAAGTACAAGATTGTTCTCACTGCACAGCTGCTTTCTCTCAGTTCAGGAATCAACATCAGAATCCTGAGTTCCTGTGCTTCTCTTGACCCCATCTCTTCCCTTACCTCTCCCTTTTACATATCTATTTTCTCTCTTATAATTCATTATTTCCCATTCCAGCTGCTCTCAGCCCTGTCCCTTTACTTCCTTGCCCTCTGCTGCTGTCTCATTTTGTTTTAACATTTGCACCATGCAAAGAAAAAGCAAAAAGGGCAGCAAAGGTGGCATCCTGTGCACTCCCATGCCTATTGCCCTGCTTTTCTTCCACAGAGCAGCCTTCACTGCCTTCGTTTTGGCTGCATTCTGTTGGACCTGGGGTCTTGTTTGCTCTGAGCAATGTATAACACAGGGAGACTCAGATTTTGCCTGTGGCCTCTAGGTGCTACAGTAATACAAATAATAAGTCTTAGAAGCAGACATGTTCTGATTCATGCTGTTTATGGCACAGGTCTATTGCTGCTCAGCTAATTATTGGGCCCTCATCAAAGCTGAAGAATTCTAATGATTTAAGGTTTGAATAGGCATGTTTCAATCAAGATTACTTGCAGCTTGTTTTCAATAAGACCCATTGTGATGGAGTTCCACTGTTAATCAAGGAAAAAGACATCAGCAAGTCATTTAGCTGAAGCTTGGTTATTCATCAACAATATATTCACTGTGAGGTTTTATCACTCTAATGGACTGAGATATGCAGCACAAGCTTCACAAAGGTTGTGCATGCTGGGTTGGGTTTTCATAAATCAATTAGAATTATGGGAAAAAAAGTATTTTTGGGGAAAGACTTTGGGAATCGGCTGTATACACAATGATTCTTATTTAAAGCTTCCTAAAACCAAGGCTAATACTCTTATTTACAGCACTCATTCTTACCTTTCATCAATAAATCTGAATGTTGGTTCATTGGTTTATAGTATTGATGCTTTGGTGATATTTAATTAATTCACCAGTTTTCACTAATGCCCACATCAATTTTTATCTAGGACTTTTTTTGCAAATTACTGTTTAAAAGTCATTTGACTGGGCTGTTTAAAGGAACAGACATTTTTCAGCCATTAATAGGACATATCTTTGAAACTGGAGGCTGGTACTGAAACTGCTGCCATATGGGTGAAGCAATTAAGTTGTATGGTGTTTATGGTGGTCCTTGTACCATTTTCACCCAAACACCTCATGGTATCACCAGGGAAAGCACCTAAGCCTTGGGTAAAATAGCTGCAGAAAGCCATAGAATTATGGTCTGAATCAGTTCTTTTACATTAATCCACCTTTCAATGGCAATTTTATGTTACAGACTCTTTGTAACTTCCTCCATCTTCACACATGAGATTTGGGTGCATGAGTCAAAACACAACATGATTATTTTATCTTCCACATAAGCTGAATATCAGCTCCATCAGAGCGTTATCCAATCATTGCAGCTTGCAGCACACCATGACTCAACCACACATATGTTCTGCTGACACAGCAGACTAATGTGCAGTAAAAATTTTGGACAGAAAGCCAGGAAACTGTTTGAAGAGTAAAGGGGCCAGACATATGTGCAAAAAGAAAACAGCACAGGCTGCCACATGCAAGGGGAATTGTCCCTTTTGTCCCAGAAGGATCCCTGGTGGTTTGTCACTCTGCTGGCCTGTCACCCTTCAGGTGATGTTGGGAGCAGCCCAGGTGCCAAAGGCCGCCCAGGTGTGCCAGGTGTTAATCCCTGCAGAGCCCTGGGACACGGGCTGGGAGCTGCAGGGTCTGAGCTGCAGGACAGACAGAAATGCTGGTGATGATAAAGCCCTGGTGATGAAGAGATTTCACTGCCCTGTGTCAGCAGATGCTGCTCTGCAGCAGCCACCACAAAGAAGAACAGCATTACTGGCACAGTGCAGGTCCTGGCCCTTCCTCTGGCAGACAGCTTTGGGTTCTGCTGCTGCTCCAGTGGTGGAGTTTCAAAGAACAAACCCACATCAGTTTTGTTTTCTGTGTTTTATATGGCTCTCTTTACTCTGCAATTGCAGTGAAGGTGTAAATACTTCCTATTTAAAAGCATTCCCATAAAAATAAGCCACCTATACCCTTTACACCCAGCTGAGCCATTCCTACAAAGAATGTCTGGGTTTTTTTTGTGATCAAGTCAATTGGTAGAGCACCAAGTCTGACAGAGTCCAAGAAGAGTTTAGACAATCCCCTCAATCCCCTAGGGCACACGGTGTGACTCCTGGGGATGGTTCATGAAGGGCCAGGAGATGGATTTCATCATCCTTGTGGGTCCCTCCCCACTCAGCTGATTCTGTGATTCTGTCATTCTGTAGTTGAGATTAAGACTGCCAATCACATCTAGCCAAGATGTTCAGGCTCTTAAAACTGAGGGGAAAAGACTCTCATCACATCACCCACAGCCTCTGTGCAGTCCAGCTGATGACTTTATGAAAGCTGCAAGGTCATGGCTTGAGAGCTTGTCAATAGCTTTTTCAAATCAAATCTTATGAATAAACTCTTATTATGGATCTCTGATTCATTTTAAAGCTCTGGCAAGTGGGCTAAAAAAAATCCTTGAAATTATAAAGGTGAATTTAAAAATCAAACAAATGTCACCAAAACCCAAGAAAAGTTAAGATGATTGTTCCTCACTTGTGTTTTAAGTGGATTTGTGGGCTTGGAAAAACTAAAGATAGTCCTCCAGAAGAAAACCACTCTGAGTCACATAAAGCTGAAAAACAGACAGATTGTGGTTTTGTGCAGAATGCTTTTTAAATTATGACTTTAAATAACTGAATATTTGAACTTTGCTTCTTAAGAAATTCTTTGATAGAGGGAAAATTCCAGGCACCTTCTGCATTTAGAAACACATTTCATTCTAACACCTGCTTCAGTGAAAGGCTATTTTCTTTGTGAATAAATTGTACTCATGTTTTTCTCTCCTTGTCTTGTTTTAGATAAAACAATCAATGCAAACACTGAGTTCATACAAATAAATGCAAATATATTCCAGCAGGAAAGTTACAAGGCTTATTAAAATACACATGCAAATATGTCAACGAAAGTACAGAGAACAAGACCAAGTACAGACAAAAATAACTCTCATTATCCAACAAACAGCATATTCTAACAATAGTTCAAAGTTCAAAGGGCAGGCCTGACCTACTCCCAAAGTCTCCATGGGCCAACTCTATCCAAATGTATTAATGGAATTTAAATCCTTACGGCAGCTTCCAGCAGAAGATCCAGACCTCACAAGCAGTTCACTAACATGAAGCAGCTACAATATAAATAATAATACAATATAAAACTACTCTTGCTAATCACTAACACTATTTTTACTCAAGAAAGCAGTTATACAAATCATAGAATAGGCTGGGAAGAGGCAAGACTAGGTCTTAGATTTTGAAACATGCATTTCCCATACTCTGACCATTGCACTGTATCTTTAACCTGGCAAAAGTTACTCTAAGAGCTCCTCACCCATGAAAATCTGTTACAGCAGAGTTTGTGTGTAAAAGCTTTCAGCTTACTTTGTAACTCTTAAGAAGATACATCTGCGACTGAGGGAGAAAACAGTATAATTTGTACTCAAAATCAGCCTGTACAGTGAAAAAAAATTAAAGTTCACACCTTTAAAATGCTCCTAATGAATATTTGTAGTAAAACATATGAATCCAGAAATCCAAAAAACCATATATTTGCAAATCTGTCAACATTTTACAGATTAAATAAGTTTAAATTTGGTCAACAAATGACTGGTCTGGAAACTCGGAATTCTCCTTTTAACCTATTAATATAGGTATACATCAGAAATGTGTCTAGAAAAAGCAAAAAGATAACTAGAGCAGCCTCATGGTTAAAACCACAAATGAGAGGCTGATTTCTTTTTCTCCTTGATGGTTGTCACACAGCTGTTCCTCAAAGAACTTCATCCTGCATGGATATTCTGTGACAGCAAATGGAAGCTCCTCTGTCAGTGGTGAACAACTGATAAAGAACTGAGATTAATATGCAGGCCCAGGCTATGACCTAAATCACAGCTCACAAAAATGCAATTGGCCCACTCAGGAATCCAAGATCTCCTTGCTGGTCCTGGAAGACTTGTCAGAGTCACAGATATTTAACCATGAGGGATGCAGGAAGCAAGTGGGATGTTAAACAGAGCCTCCACAGATTAGGCACTTACTACTAAAAATTACCCAGATTGAATGCTTAAATTCATTTGAGCCAGAGAGAAAACATCCCAATACCAATAGAAATTATTATCTTCTCCTATTCTAAAATCTTGTAAAAATCTATATAATTCCTCTGACTCTTTTGATCAAAATTCATTTTTGTAGGCTGATTTTCCTCTGAAGTATTTTCCATCCAGCTCCAATTCACTCTACAAGTAAACCAACAAGCTTCATGAAGCTGACAGGGATTAAACACCAAATTTCTGTTGAGAATTGTTTTCCTTTGAAACAGAGATATGACTACATGCACTTACATTATGCTGAAAATTACAAAAATCTTCTAATACTGCCCAGTTTGGGTTTAAAAATGACAACTCCAGCATTCACCATAATTCTAGGATGCTTTAAAAGACTGAGAGGAAACAGTGGAGAACAGCAGTGCTTGTTCTCTGTTCAATATCCTTAATTCTGATTAGCAATCACTGGATAGAGCAGATCTTAGCTTGCCAAAAGACTTATGACTACATCAAAGGGAAGGAGAAGAGGTTTTGTGTAAAACTGGACAACTGAGCTTTTTTCCATGCTGTTACTGCAATATGAAATGGGGCTGCCACAGAACTTTGTGCTAAGAGCCTGCTCATCACTGCAGATGTTACATAATGAAAGACATCAGACAGTTGTACAGTAATACATGCATCCATTATCCAAGATTTGTGTAATACCTTTTCCTTCCCAAAGGATCTGAAAATGTTTTACAAACTGATATACAAATTATCCACACAGAAAGCTATTCATCCATCAAGGAAACACAACTACAGCCCAAGGCAAAGCAGAACAACTATGTGAATACACACCAAAAAAAAAAAAAACTTTAGTAAATGAAGGAAGTATTCTCCAGTCAAGGCTGTGAGGAAAATATTAAGTATACAATATGTGAATATAAAAGAATTAGAAGGAATTTTGCTTTTATAATGCAAATTCTACAATAAAATACTGTAGGATCTCTCTTGGATATTGGCAATTGGAACATTAATTGAAATAAGTAAATATTTAAGACTATTAAGTATAGCAATAAGTTCTAAGACTAGTTTATTGCATTTCTTCCTTCATGTTTCCAAATACTGTTGCTACATAAAAAAAAAAAAAATCTGTTGATGCAGTCTATCCCAGAAACAGAAGTATCTAGAAAAGAGAGGAATAATTAGGAGAAGACAGTACCTTACTCAGCAATAGTGTGCTCAATTCCTATCAGCACAAGTTAATGCTACCAAGTGTTTCCAAAATAAAAAGCATCACCCCAAATGAACCCAGCACTTAGACTGCATTATGGCTGAACTCTCATTTCAGTCCCACATGTGATTATGGTGACCAGACATTTAATTTGGGTCTTATTCTGAGACTTTTCAGCTTGGCAGTCACTTCAGCACTTCTGCTCAATGAAGAAGGTGGCAGAGATACTCGAGGGTACTTGAAGTCATGGAGTGTGATTTGAGGCAAAAGAGAGCTCTTTCCCTTTCAGTACTGGTACCAAGAACCTCTAATTAGAAGCAAAGTGTGCAAGGAAAAATGCAGGCAGTGGGAAAATAATCCAGCTGAAGACTTAGAAGGAGGCACTGAGAAGTGTTACAGAGAGTTCGGGATTATTTTTAACTTTGAGAACTGGGCACAAACCTCAGACTTCCCAAGTGTGCTGACAGTGTCCTCTCAGGAGACTTACACAGAACCACATATTGACACACAGATACTTTGATTCCAAATAAATACCTAAAACCCAGCCTCAGCACCATTACTCATCTGGGAGCTGCATTCAGAAACCCTCTTGAGGATTTCGACAGGCTATTGGGCAGGAGAGGCAGATAAAGAATTGCTGATGCTTCTAACCCTGGAGAATCCAGGAGGTTTGAGAAAAATAAAATGCTATTAAGGAGAACTATCCTTCACATTGCACCTCTAAGCTAGGCTGGTACAGTGAAAAAAATCACAGAGATGGGCAAAAAAAGGAGATATTATGAAAGTCTGAAATTCTCAGGCCAGCTATTTGCTTGGGAAATTAAAGCAGAATTATAGGAAAGAAAAAAAGGGAACCTCCACTCATGTATCTAAGGTAGTGATATGTAAATGTCATGAAAATGATAAACAGCTGCAAGAGGTTGAAATTTTTGCACAAGGTCAGTAATGGAAGCAGCACTAGAGCACTAATGGGATGTGCTGTGGAACTGGGATTTTGCTGTAAAAGGGCAATAAATTGTTCAAGAGAAGCAGGACAAGGGAAGGGGAGGCGTTGCCTCTGTATCAATAACACCTCTGCTGGTTCTGAAGTGTGCAGCTCCAGCAGCCAGAGGGAATTGATGTCTCCTTGAATGACTGCATAAAGATAACGGGAACCAGGACCAGGGGTGCTGTACTGCAGGGAGTCATTCTTTCCCTCTTTAACCTTGAAAATCAAGCACAAGCCCCAGGCTCCACAAACATCCTGAGATTCATGTCTATGTATTGATGGGAGCAATGTGCAGATGCACCCTCAGGATGGATCAGGCAGCAGGAAGGATTTTATTATACAGTTTATGTCAACTTTCTGAACACACCAGGGACTGTATTTTGTCTTCCAAAAGGAAGGAGAAACCACCAGGGAAATAGAAGAAACATAAAAGAATTGGTTAAGAATCTGAAGTTGTAAAGTTATTCCAATGAGAAGATTAGGAAAAAAAATGAGAGAAAGGTGAAAGAGAGAAGTCTTCTGCAAAAGCAAACTTCAAAAGAAGAAGGAGAAAAGGAATAAGGCTGATGTTTCCAATACTCCTGTCACACATAAAAACCAGAATCTAGATACTTAACTAGATGCTCACAAATTATGAAGACCAGAACATATAAATAAAAATATAAAGGAAATAAACAAATAGATAAATCAACAACCCAATCAACAAATCAATCTCAGTCAGAAATATTTGAGCCATCAGCCATCTCTGAACTATTTAAGAGAAATCTCTGAGAAGTTCAAAAAGACTGGGTAATTCTGGTGGATTGGAGAATGGCAAAAACTCTAAGGAAGGATTGAATAAAGTACACACAAGCAGCTTAGCTGTTAGGTCTCAGAAAAGAAAAAAATATATACCTAAAAAACTTAGGTTTATACACAATGAGGTGATAAAAAAGCCAGCATTAATTTGTCCAGACAAGAAAATACCTAGCCCATCTTGTTTCACTGAAC
Organism: Chlorospingus semifuscus; assembly: GCA_035048045.1. Classification (NCBI taxonomy): domain Eukaryota; kingdom Metazoa; phylum Chordata; class Aves; order Passeriformes; family Passerellidae; genus Chlorospingus; species Chlorospingus semifuscus. The sequence continues at coordinate 7,887,109 of JAWWMS010000287.1, read as the reverse complement.
CAACAAACTAGGCATAATCAGGACAAAGTGCTCCAAGACTTCAAGAACAATACCACGTGATTTTCTTGTAAGAAAATTAGATTTAGATGAAATTATTGTTGCACAGCTGTTTGACAAGCTGTGTGAAATGTCAGTTCTTAATACTGAATTGTCAAAAGGGGAAGTAGTTTCAATTAGGAACTCTCAGGGACTTTTTGTGCAAGTCCATCACTATTCATCACTGTTTCAGCTCTTGGAGTGTTCTTACAGACAGTTAAGAACAGAATCAGAATTGGAAACAGTCTGTAAAAATGATCCAAAATCAACAATGTGAAACTCAATCAAGAAGTGTGTGAAGTGCTACCCACACAGAGCTGAAATCTGAGCAGAAAAGCAGCAGGAGGATGAGCTGCAGCCCAGAAGCAGCACAGAAATGCTGTCCCATGCTCCACCTTGCAGTGGGAATCATCAAATCATGGAATGTCCTGAGCTGGAAAGGAACAACAAGGATGGAGTCCAGGACCCATGAGCTAAACAGGCCTCTGCAGCTGATGCTGTTACCCAAAAACCACTTCTCAGTCCTGGGAGAGATGAAGAGCAGGGCTTATATACATGCCAGCAAAACCAATATTTGATCTGATTAATATCGATCTTGTGGGTCTGTTGATAATTTTGGTCACTGCACTACCAAAAAGAAAAAAAAAAAAAAGGGTAGGGAGGAACAAGAGGAGTAATTAAGAAAGTCTGAGGAGCAGTTAAAGAAATTTGATTTTTTTAATCAAGAGAAAACATGATTAGATTTAGCTTCCCTGATTCTGGGTAATCTCCCAGCATGTAAAAAAGTGTTAAAAGATAGTGGACACCTGGGTTTTTCCCAAAGCCTGTTCTGGAGCAAGACAAGCATTTTCACTACAGAAACCACAGGAATGCTTCAGGAGCATGATTTTTTCTGATGATAAGGAATTTCCCTCATTACCTATGGGATCTGAATTGCCCAGGTGCTGCCAGAGGTGGTTTTCAGGCACTTCAGGGAAGGAGCAGGAGGAATTTGAGGATTTCCCTCAAACCCTCAGTTTCCAGGCGCTTGGAATTCCCTTCCCCTTCTGTCCCACACTCATCTCTGCATGGCAGCAGGGCTCAGGGCTGGATTCACTTTCCAGCCACCCAGACTGCTGTATAAATAAACCCAATGACATTTTACCACATACCTGAAATTAAGCACTCGCTTAAGTGCTTCGCTCAACAGCAATATACTTTAAGCACATATTTTAAAACTCTGCAAACTGTGTCTTTATGGCTTTCCAAAGTCATTACAACGGTGACATGGGTCTAAATTATTGCTACACAGGAAGGTAACTGCCTTCTATAAGAAAGAGACCTGAACAAGGGGAGAAGAATGCAAAAGAAGACTGCTAATCTTCATTTTCTACCTTCACATTATTTTCAGGGCAAACTGATGAAAATTATAGACTTCTGCATAGTCCTGTTCTTAGAGAAATCAATTGTGATGCCCATTTTATCTTTAATCACATTCACTCTAATACAGGTGACTCAGACTGTAGCACTCCCATATACACACAGGAATTTAAGAACAAGTTCTTTACCCCTGATCAGACCAGCTTTATGCAATGTACTCAAATGTAATTTTAAAGCAGAATGAATGGGAGGACTTTCTAAAGATTGGATGGTTTTCAACCAAAAAGAACCCAAAAAACACTAGATGGTTGCCTCAATGCTACCAGATATGACTGGTCTCATAACAACATTCTTTTCAGAAAAGAAAAATACCCATGAGTCCACATGCTTTCATATTTTCTTGTCTGGATCCCTCTTCCACTCCTATGAAACATATCCTTATTTTGACCCTTGGTTTCACACACTGACAGATATTTCAGGTTAGCCAACATTTAGCTGTCTGATCAAAGGACCTTCAACAAAAGATAATCTCTGTGTTTGCTTATGGAGTAGCAGGTAAAAGACATTGCAGGACTGTAATTTACTATATTACCTGTCAGTATGAGCAACTTTTTTTTTTTAATTGCACACTTTATGGTATGCTTAAACTGTGTTTAATTACTTGCCGCAGAGTGAAATCTTCACAAGGTTATTCTGTATCACACCTTTCAACTTGTCTTTTAAATAAAGGAGATGTCTTATTATCTTCCTAATCTTGAAGCACAGTCTACCATGTGAAGAAAATCGTATTTAAACACAAAGATTTAGACACTATTTTCTGAAAATCCGTCACCATTGGATTTTCACGGAAAGAAAGATAGGAAGGGAAAGTCTTTATCTAAAAAACAGACTGTCAGAAAATTATTAGTAATTCTTAATGTTCATACAGTCACTGTTAAAAGTGACATTATCAGTGACGTGTCATCAAGAAGAAGAATTGCAAAGCCACAAAGAAGACAAAGTAATTTGCAAAAGCACAGTAGCCATCACAATGATGCCAAGATAGCTTTAAATGATAGAAATTCTATGTATGTTTATGCACTAAAGAGTCTAAAAAAACACTGGGGTCAGGTCAAACTTTGACATAATTTTCACTACATTAATTATATTTAATGACTAAAAATCGGTGTTTGATAACACATCCAAAATGATTTATTTCCCACTGAGGATTTGTCCTTGTTTATAATTTTTTGCCCTATAATTAAAATAAATAAATAAATAAATCACAGTTCTACCAGAACTATCCACTGCTTCATTAAACATGAACAGCTTGAAGTCACATTTTGGAGGTGGTTAATGAAATGGTGTCAATAGGGTTTACAGCACCTTATCCAGCAGCCACAACGTTTTACAACATTTACCCCTTAAAGGAGAAAGAAATCATTCCAAATAATTCTGGTTCATTTTGTTCCTAGGCTCTACTCTGGACAACAATCACCAGAGTTAAAGCCTTTTCCAGGCTCCTGCATTTCTTCAGGGTAACTCAGCTCCAGCCTCAGCCAGCATAACTTGGGAAGCAACAGTCAAATATTCAGACACTAAAACAAAGAGAATCTCCAAATCCTGCCAAAAAAAGGTATTTTGCATCGGTGCTTAGGTCAGTTTTCAAATGCAGAACTGGGTACCTCATTACAGCAGAAATCGTAAGCTATGAATGTTAATTGACTGAAACGACTCGGGTTAAAGGGGCCTCCAGCTCTCCCCAGGTTTGGGAGAACAATTCCCAGTTCCAAAGTGTGTTACTGAAGTGTTAACTTCAGTGCTTCATCTGGAACCACCTGACAAGAAGTGCAGTGGCAAACGTGCAATATGTGGATTTTTAAAGCAGAATTGTCAGTCTGAGGGGCTCAGCAGTCAGTAAGTCTGGGAGCTGGACCTGGCTTCCTGCCCTCACAGCACTGGCATCTCTGGGACACCAGGAGTGTTCCACAGCCTCATATCCTGTTCCACCTCCAGAACTATGGCCAAAAAGACACCTAATCATTGATTTTCAGACCAAAAGACAGAATAGCTGTAAAGTTCTTTTGTCTCCCTAATCTCCACATAAAACAATCCAGCCCTCACAACAAAAATGGGAACAAAAGAATTTCCATCTTTTCCTCCTGTTAATGCTCATGAAAGAACACTACATTTATTAAACCTTTCTTAAGAGCTTGTCAAGTACAGCAATAATCACATTAGAAAATAAGGCTGCAGGTTTCAGGATCAATTGTTGAAGTTTTGTTAGTTTGTTGAAGTTTTGTTAGTCTGTTCTAACATGACAAGGTGTCTGCTGGGTTGGCCCCTGTGGCACTAAAAGGTGGCACTAAATTTTTGCTACAGGTCAGTTGTTTCTCATTCCCAGGGAATAAAGAGAACCAGCTGTGTTAGCCCTGCACGAGATCTCTCCAGTGAATGCTCCAGTGAATGGATGCTCCTGTTCATTTTGTGGTATTACAAATGCCAAATATTGAGCCTGCTTTGCTGTTCTCCTGCATTCTTTGCAGTCATGACATCTCTGTAAAACAAGCAACATCCACATTTAGGGCAACTCTTCCTGTGAATTTTGAAAGGTGTAAACAAGGGGATAATCAAACCCACACCCTAAGGTTAGCATTCTTCCCAAATTGCTCTATTAACTTCTACCTTCTTTCTATCCTTGAAAATTATTGCTGGCTGGTAGAGAAGTCTATTTCAAATTTAAAAAAATATGAGAACAAAAGAGGAGCAATCCAGTCCTTTGGTAGCATGTAAACAATATCAATTACTTTATATTTCCATATAAAGATCTGATTAACATAGCTCAAGCTTTATAAAAGATACTGGGGAAACCCACACCTACCACAAGAAGAACAGCAAATCCTAATAGCAAGAGTAGCTACAAACTTGTTGTACAGGATGTATTATAGGGTGTAAAAAACGAAAATTTATTTTCTAAGCCAATTCCAAACCAAAAGGCAACAGAAAAGCAGTATTATGTGGATGAAACCTTTCCACACTGTTATAAAAAATAGATTATATCAGCTCACTGAGAGCAGCCACAATGTATGGCCATAGAGCAATAACGATATGGTCTAGGTAAACCCAGCCCTCCATGAAAGATGCATGCCATGGATTTTTATCTATGGGAAAAGCAACATGCAACAAACAAATTGAATGCATAAATCTCCAAAGACCCTGAAAATTTGGAAAGCATCAGCAGAGGCAATGTGTAAAACAATGAAATAATGAGTCCAAATGAGTCACCCATCACAACAATGCCATTAAATCCTAATAAAGGGTGACAGCACCAAAATACTTTATTTGAGAGCAATTCTGACTTCCTAAAGAAGATTTCATAAATGGCCACTTGACAATAAGATGAAATTAGTACCATGCACCACAGCCTTTAAATAAACCTGCCAAAAATCACAAGTTTCCAGCACGACTGCAGCAAGGAATACCTGTAGGGATGTGTATGGTGAGCAGTGTATTTCTGCTCTGACTTTAATGGAAACAACACTCTCTGTGGACATCATTAAGGACAAAGTTGTGTTACACATCAGTCCATGAAATGGGGTGGGGTTTAACCTTCCTTTCAGTTCTGAAAAGAAGGTTAATAGTCCCACATTTTCATGACCAGTCTCAACAGGCTGAGGCAAAACAGAGAAAAGAGAAATTGGAGGCTAGAACTTGAGATAAAACAATGTATCTGATGAGCTCTGATTTAATTTCAAAATACTGACAACAGTGGACTTCTGATCAATGAAGCTACTGCAGGAAATCAGGCTGAAACTTCCACTGCTGGCACAAAAAGCTAACAGAGCCTGTCTGCAGCCAAGATAAAAGAATTCTGCATTTATTTATAGCGACTCTTAAATTAGTTACTGAATGCTCAAATCCTGGGAAAAGAAATAAAAAGATGCATTTGGTTTTCTTGCTCTAAGGCCTGAAGGTACAGAATGTCACATGGGATAGATGTGATGTCCATCCTATAAACGTGCAGGTAGATTTCCTTTCATGAAAGAAATTGCTCTGTTTCACTGCTCTAAACCAATAGATACATTCCAAGATATTCTAGCAATGGACAAAACCCACCATCAATAGAACCAGATTATATAAGAAATAATTTCTGAGTGTTTTTTAGACTAAGGGAGTAAAAAAATTATGTAACAGTTCACTTCTTGAGACACAACTAAAAGTGTTAATAAAATATTTGTTGCATCTGTGCTGTATCATGTGCTCAGTGAAATTACAGGTTCACAGGTAAATTTGTCACAGATGGCAAACCTCATTCCCCTCAGAGGAGATCTCAGGTAATCACACCAAATTACCAAAATAGAGTAGAAAAGGCCACACCTTGATCACTGTAGGTCTGAGGATGATGCAAATGATGAAAGTGCCTGAGCTAAATAAACATTGTGCAATTTGTGCATGAACTCAGAGTGGTAACTTCAGACCTTTGCTTTCTCTTTTACTGTGACTGAGCCCTCCAGGACTCCTACATGTAGGGGCCATTTATTAAAGAGGAAAGAAAAGCAACTATTTCCCCCTAAATTACTGCTTGGTCATAAACACACTGCAATTCTTCAACATAATTTAATGTTCTTATTAAAGTTACAGGAAATGGCTAATTGTGTGGGCAATGTTTTTAGTTGTGTTTCATCAAATAATGTTCAGTATTTATCTCCAGATGGGTTAGGTAAGCACATAAACAATCCACAGTAATTTATATCATCCCAATGTGAAAAGAAAGAAGACATCAGAGATCATTTAATAAGACAGAACATCGCTGTGAACCTAGCATCACAAATAAAACTTTCACACCATTTACATCACAGTGCTGGTGCCATATAGTGAAGACAAAGACTCAAAAAGGAGCCTGAAACACTCTATTCACAAAATCTTTCTGAAGTAACTATAAATGATATAGAATATTTATTCCCTTTTCAGGTACACCAATCTCAATCAGCTGATGATGGTTTCTCATTTCCCAACAGGTTGATTTATCCAGGGGGACACTACAAAAATGAATAAATATTTCACAAATTTTAGTTTTCAAGGAAAACTTTTAGAGCAAATGTGAACATAACACATTTAAACTGGTCGAAGACTTACTTTTCAAAACCAGTTGTGACATCAAAACAGTTGTCACAGCTATGAAACCATGCAGACACCCTTCAGAAAACAAATCCTGATTTGCACCTCTTTCCTTCCTGTCCCCTCTCTTCTCTTTTCTCCCTCATGTGACACAGCACAAGCTCTCAATCTAACACACCTTTCTTTGGAAGGGGTAGGATTTTTTAAAAGCAAGGTTTTAAAACCAGGTGCACCATGAAAACTCCAACATTTTACTAAAGAGGGTAACATGAGGTAATAGAGATGAGCATAAAGTTCAGCCTCCTGTCTGCATTTTCTGTGCTGAGAGAGTTTCAGTCATATTTACTGTAATGGGCTTCAAACTTCATCAAAAAAATTGCCAAAAGCTCTTTTGGTTTTGAACTTAATTTGCCACTCACAGTTCTTCCTAGAAACATGCAGATCTTCCCCAAGATTTTGTTAGGCTAATGGAAAAACAGAGATCTCTCATTAAAAAAATAACTTAAAAGAATGACAAGATGCAATCTCACTATGATTTTTAAAGTCAGGAACATAATGGGACAACATAAGTGTACAACCAAAAAATGAGCTAAATGAGTCAAAATAAAACATTATCTTAGCAATTTATTTTTACTTAACTGGAACAAATAATTATATTTGAGAAAAAATACCTCTAGAATTGTTACAGAAAATGACATATTCCTATAAAAATCATTTGGTTCCAACAAAACTGCCTTTTCTGATTAAAAATTGCCATTTGGAAACATTTCACTCAATTATTCCTAGTACAAAACCAGCAGCCTCTACTTAAGTATCTTCTAAATGTTTACTTATTGAGCTAAGGGACAATTTCACTGATCAAAGTTTATCCTGGGGATATTCCAAAGAAAATAAACAAGGAATTAATTTATCATGCTGTTTATAATGACAAAGTGTTGGTATTTGTGCCAATATCACCTGTACATTTCTAGATGTAGCAGCTTAGTTACAGCTAATAGATATTGAAAATATGCCACTGATCAATCTTGGATATCTTCCATTGGTAGAAACATTTTATTCTCTGATTAAAAGAAAGCCTTATGGCATTGCACTTGCTGAAAGCAACTGCCTACTTAAACTATTCTCAAACTTATTCAATATCCTTTGTTATTAGGAACTCATTATGGAAACTATTCCACAAAGTTTAAAACTTCTTTAATGTTTAATTGCATTTTTGATCATTAATTACATCTGCAGATAGACAGAACTTTTTAAATCTTAATTTTCTCATTTAAGTTTGAAATAGAGTTTGCTACCCAATAAATTTTATTTTAGTGAAAAGACAAGGCCTATGTATTGATGAACCTTTTAGAAGAAACCCACAGTTCAATCAGAATAAAATTCTATTTATCTACCATTTCATAATACGAGAATGAAAAAGTCATCTTTGCAGCTGAAATTTTGAGTTCACTGGAAACCATCTTTAAGATTTATTATTTATACATTTTGTAATAGAAACTATGACATGAAGACTTTTTATTTAGAAATATCTGCTACAGAAGAACAGACTTGCCACTGGACTTGCTAGTGAAAGGCGAGAAATTCTTGTCCTTTATGTCCACTACAAAAACAACAGTAAGGAGTGTCGTAGACATCTTTTATGAAAAATCCTTTCCTTAGGATTTTTCCTCCTGAGAAGCTGGGAGGCCTCAGGAACAAAATGTAA
>JAWWMS010000287.1:7868159-7878812 GCA_035048045.1 Chlorospingus semifuscus | reverse complement strand
TTATATTATATTATATTACATTACATTACATTACATTATATTATGTTATAATCACCACTATTTAAGACCACTATTTGTGCTCTTGGGCCTGAGGTCTGGATCATTTGTCCTTGGTCCCCAGCTACAGAAGGAATTGTTTTGTCTCCCTGCTCTGTGCACAGAGCTCACCATCCCATGATATGAATCTCAGAAATACACACTAGAGCAGCACAGAATCTGAAAAATATAAAGGCCAAGACTTGAGCTGTCCTGTTTGTCACCCTCCTGCCACCCAGCAGCACCAGAGGCACAGGGACACCGAGCTGTGCCCTCAGCCCCACCCTTGGCAATCTGTCATCTCCAATGTGTTCAGTTCTTCATCATCTGGCACCTCTGCGTGGGCTCCAGCTCTGAGTCACATTCTCGGGGTGAATGTGGCATTTGGGTGGGTGGGATCCCCACCCCTGGGGGTGTTCCAAAGATGTGTCACCCCTGGGGATGTGGTTTGGTGCTGGGTTAGTGCCTGGACTTGACCTTAAAGGTCTTTTCTTTAATGCTTCTGTGGTTTAGAGAACCAATTCCTGCCCTGTCCTTCACACATCCCAAATATTCTGCTGGATCCTGGGATTTCCAGCACCAAAGAGCTGCTAGGAAAGTCTGGTTAACTCTCATTTTCTCTGCAAAAATTGAGAATTGCAGTTACACAGTCCTAGTCCTATTCCTTGTAATTCCAGACCAATTCCAGGTGATGTAGTCCTGTGGGCATTGTGGCAGAATAATTGTCCATTGATCATTGATTGTACAAAATTGGCCATTGATTTGTACAAATTGGTCACTGATTTATACAAAAAATCCCCTAAATGGTGGCAGATAAATGAGCAATAAATCTGGCAATGTGTGTAAAGGTGTCTTTAAGAGTGAGGCATGTCCTAGCTCATCAAAAAGATGATTCAAGTGAGTCACAAACTAACAGGAAAGTGAACAATGCAGCGTTTTTCTGCAGAAACTGCCTGCCCATGGCGGGGACGTGTGCCCTGTTTGGGTGGCAAGCTGGGGAGGGCAGTGACACCCAGAGCTGGGGCTGTCACCAGTGCTGCTCCCCAGGGACTGAGCCAACCCCTAAACATCCCCAAACACCCCAAAGGGAATTTTTATCCCATTTATCCCCATCCCATGGGCATCCTTAAACCCCACAGCTGGGCAGGGCTAGGGGAGCTGGGCCCTTTGGGTTTCCTGGACTATTCCTGGGAAAGTTGACCCTGGACATGATCCATTTTCTGCCCAGCATTGACATCTCACTCCAGCTACAGGTTTATTTACAAGAGGGTTTATTGAGTTCAGGGGAAGGGGACAGAGCCAGCTCTGTAAATTAATGACACAAAAAAACACACACACAGAATTATGGGGTACAATTAAATAGAGGTTTGGGGAAGGCAGCTTCACGTGGAGGTGCTGTTTGGGTTCTTCTGCCTCCTCAGGTACTCCTGGAACCATTTCTTCTCTGGGTCCACACACACCATCCCCTTCAGCAGCTTCACACTTGGGGAGGAAAAAGAATATCCTGGGAGTCAGTCTGGAGGTTCCTGCAGCATCCTGTCCCCCTTTTCCCTGCCAGGGCTGACTCTTGGCCTGCTGGCAGCACAGATGGGGCCATTTGGGGCTGTTTGGGTCAAGCAGGGAGGGAGGTGAGTGTGAAGAGCCAGGTGAGGACAGCCCCACCCGCAGCGCCTTGTGCAAGGGTGTCGCAGACATCTTTTTATGAAAATCCTTTCTGAAGATTTTTTTCCCTCCTGAGAAGCTGAGAGGCCTCAGGAACAAAGTGTGAACAACGGTTATCTGCTGCTGTGGAATGGAACAGGTGGATCTGTGATTGGTCTTGTGTAGATGTTTAGAATTAGTGACCAGTCACGGCAGAGCTGGCTCTCTCTCTCTGTCCGAGCCACAAACCTTTGTTTTTCATTCCTTTCTATTCTTAGAAATCCTTCTGAGATGGAACTTTTCCTTCTATTCTTTTAGTGTAGATATAATGTAATATATCTCATAAAATAATAAATCAAGCCTTCTGAAACATAGAGTCAGACCTACATCTCATCCTGAAAACCCCTGTGACCACCGTCACACAAGGGACTCATTCTGGGGAGTCCCCAGCAATGGGGATTGGTGGGGAAGGAGGGTGAGCGAGGTGAGGATGGGCTGGAGGGGAGGAAGGCTGCCTGGGAGCTGGGGTTACTCACAAGACAGCCCTGTGGGTGCAGGTGGAGGCTGTTTCCAGGTAGCCCAGGATCCTGGACTCTGGGATTTTCCGGTGGTAGAACATTTCCTTGGAGCAGCACTTGGGTCCGAGGCTGCGGACTGAGAGCAGGAAAGAGGGTTCAGTGCTCTCCCCATCCTGGCATGAGGGATGTGGGCTCTGCTCCTGCTCCCTCATCCCACAAAGGGAGCATCTTGCAGCCCCAGGGGTGATGCTCTGCCCCAGGATGTGAGCACCCTGCCCTTAGAGCTCCCCAGCTGGCACTCTGAGGCTGAACCAACCCCATTTTTACTCCATTTTTACCCCATTTTTACCCCATTTTTCCTCAATTTTTACCCCATTTTTACTCCATTTTTACCCCATTTTTACTCCATTTTTACCTGGATTTTGAACAAATCCAGGCCAGCCTCATGCTCAGGCAGCTGGAGCATCTTGCAGCCCCAGGATGTGAGCACCCTGCCCTTAGAGCTCCCCAGCTGGCACTCTGAGGCTGAACCAACCCCATTTTTTCTCCATTTTTACCCCATTTTTACTCCATTTTTACCCCATTTTTACCCCATTTTTACCCCATTTTTACCTGGATTTTGAGCAAATCCAGGCCACCCCCATGCTCAGGCAGCTGCTAATGCCCCACAGCCCCACAACCCCATCAGCAGCTGAGCTCTCCTCCCCTTCCCCAGCCCCAAATCCCATCAGAGGGAAATCTCAGGAGGGAAAACCTCCCTGCTGCTACTTACAGGACATGCCCTGGCTTCCAGTCCAGGCAGCTGCCAGCAGCAGGACGAGCAGGGCCAGGGAGATCCTCATGTCCACCCCGAGGTTCTGTCAGCACCAGCAGCTCTGGTTCTGCTCAGGCCACCAGGAGATGCCTGCCCTCCTGCCTGCAGCCCTGGGTGATTTATACCAACCCCTGCCTGGCTTTCCATGACAGCTCTGGACCGTCCCCGCGGAAAGAACCGCTGGGATCTCTCCATGAGGGGCGAGTGGTGAGGGGAAATTCCTCCTGGCAGCCGCTTTGGCCACCAGGGCTGCTGAGAGGTGTGGGAGAGGCTGGTGATGCTGGGCTGGGAGTCTATTTTGGGTTGGGTTGTGGCCACCAGCAAAGAGCACAGGATGATGCTCACACTTGTGAGTTCCTGTGCAAAAACCACTCCTTGCCATTGGCTCTGGGGCCTCTGCTTGCTCTGGGGTGGTGGCCGGGTTTGTTTCTCCATCTGTCACAGACGTCTTTGATGAAAAATCCTTTCCTTAGGAGTTTTCCTCCTGAGAAGCTGTGACGCCTCAGGAACAAAATGTAAACAATGATTATCTGCTGCTGTGGGATGCAAAAGGTGCATCTGTGGTTGGTCTCATGTGGTTGTTTCTTATTTATGGCCAATCACAGTGAACTAGCTTGGATGGACAGTCCAAGCCACAAGCCTTTATTATCATTCTTTCTTTTTCTATTCTTAGCTAGCCTTCTGATGAAATCCTTTCTTCTATTATTTTAGTATAGTTTTAATGTAATATATATCATAAAATAATAGATCAAGCCTTCTGAAACATGGAGTCAGATCCTCATCTCTTCCCTCATCCTCAGACCCCTGTGAACACCGTCACAAAGGGGTACAAAGCAAACATTGGCATACAAGTGATGGTTGGGATTTATGATCTTGGAGGCTTTTTCCAAACTTAACAGCTCCATGATCCAGTGATATCTCATGGTTTGTGATATTGTCAGAGCCCCTGGTGCAGAGCCCTCCCACCCCAGGTCCCGTGGGGCAGGGACTCCTTTCCAGCCCTGGGCTTTGGGAAGGTTTGTACAGGGCTCACTGATGGCAGAGCACCAGCACCCCACATCTCCCAAGCTGAAATCACCACCCTTCTCTTCTGGCTTAAATTATCTGAGCTGTGCCTCCACAGACAGGCTGGGACTGAAGAAAAATGATCCTGATGTTGCTGGGTCCTGGCAGGGTGAGAGCCTGGCTGATCTGAGGAGCCCTCTGCTCACAGACACATAACTCACTCTGCCATGGACCTTCTAAACCACAACGTGGGAAAGCTTCTGACACAACAAACAGCAGTTTGTTCCATTCAGCAACAACAACAAAAAAACTTTATTTTTCTTTCCAAGTAACATTTACCACAGACCCTTTTTTTAACCAGTATCGCTCCTAAGAAACTTTGCTTCTTCATTTCTTTTTCTTTCTTACCTCTCTCTTTCAAATGTAAGTAATTTGAATTATCCTATCTGATACTATTAGTTATGTTCCTTTACTTGAATAACTGTGTTATTTTCCAGTATGGCTTATTTAGGAAGCTTAGGCTTATAAGTAACAGATCTAAAAATAATACAAGTCACATGACCTTAATTATGATATTTTTAAAAATATAATTAACAAATAGTATTTATGACAGAAACTGTTCTGTTAAACTTAGATGATATCTGAAAGGTTCAGGTGTAAGAAATTTAGCTGAAAGTAGACGGAGAAAAAGGGGGACCAACTTGCCCATAATATTTCTAGAGACGGAAGAGGTGATGAACAGGCAGCCAGTTGTGCATATCCCATTCCTGTGGTTATGACAGAAAAGAAATTAAAAAAAGAAATAAAGCATCCCAAATTTTCCTTCATGCATTCCTAAGGAAGGAAAATTATAAATAATTGGATGATACATTAAAATAACGTTACTGAGGGATGCTCAGTACTAGGAAGGCTCTGCTGTGTGTGCTTGCTTTTCATGTGCCTATTTAGGTGCCACAAAGTGATGTAAGGTTTAAAGATGGACATTGTATTTACATTTGCACTTTGGAGGTTTTTTTATTATTCTTAGCCCTACCAAACTTTAGCATTATTTTCAGTGTTCCTGCTACAGTTAGTCTATGAAGATAGAAGACTCTGGAATAATAAAAATATTATTCACTAAATATTCCTCTGGCTGTTGCTTTACTTCTTAAAAAAATAGAAAATTTGCATAGTTAACTCCAAGGGACTCCATTCCATGTCATCTATAAATACAAAAATATTTTGTCCATTTTTACCCAAATGTATTTGGGAAAACAGCTGCCTTAAGTCAGGCAAGCATAGACTTCATTTTTGACACGAATTAATCCAAAACCAGACAATTATTTAAGATAACAGCATTAAAAAATTGTTCAGAATTAGATAAAAATAACATAAACAGACCATTTTTGATTTGTAGCTTCAAGAATATTTTTGTGACAGATATGTAATTCCTTATTTTGTGTGCAAAAGCCCCCATGGCTGATAAGCAAAATTAAGGCAACCATGTACATCTTAGTCACAAGTTTTTCCTCCTGCTAGGAGTACCTCTAAGAACATTTACTTATCAAGAAGTTTTTAGGCAATTTGACTTATTTTGGCAAGTCTGTTACTTTCAGATATTTTTTTGTAGCATCAGAGCTCAGACAGCTCAAACTACATTTCAACAGAAGTATTAAATGGTTCACAAAAATCTTTGCTGAACCCCTCTTGCTCCTGTGTCTGCAGAACCAGGGCTGCCCTTGCTTCACTCCTTTTCACCCACAGCTGAGGACTCTCAGAGGCTGGGATTTATGCACCCAGCCCTCCCCCTGTACCCTAATTTCACTCCTTTTATGAATCCTGTGGGTTGTTTTTCCCTGACCTCCCTTTTCAAGGGAGGAAGGATTGCTTATCAACAGCTTCCACGCTGCTGATCTCTGTCTCACACCACTCCTAGCATTTATCCACAGCTTTAAACCAGAGAGTTTCCAGCTGCTGCAGCAGCACTTTGTCCTGAAGAAATGAACAATCTGTTTTCAAACCCAGCCATGGCTGGGACCTGTCCTGACTAACAAACAGCTTTTCCTTGGAGGTGGCATCTGACAATTAAACAGGGCTAATTTCTGAAGATCCTGCTTCATTAAGGATTATTAAGAGATTAACATTTAATCCATTCTAGTACATTAATGATGAGGGTGTGGATAAAATATTGAATCTCATTCCTTTGGGTACAATTCTCTTTCAGTACTTGGGGAGAATAATTGCTGGTAAAAGGGATGAGTTAATGGTGCACCTGTCTGCTATTTATTTGGTTTTCAATATAAAACAAAACAACAAAAAAATCAGACTCAACTGACTAAGAAGCCTAGAGTTTATGAACAAAAAAAAAAATCTTAAAGGCTGCTGATTTTTCTCACACTTCAGTGTTTGTGGAGATTTTGAATCCTCAGATGATCTTCCTGCCTTTCCTTAGGAGCATACCTTACCCCTAACATAACTAGTGATTTGGCTATTGAGAAACATCTTCCCTTGGTTTTGAGTTTAAACATGACAAGTTAGGCATTGAAAAATACTGTTTTGAATAAGTTTTGCTGTTTGCCTTGTGAAACTAAGAAGAAATACTGAAGTAATGCTTGTGCCCTTGATTCTTTTAAAAATGAGGCTTTAAGGGAAGAATAACGTGAGTTGGATCCTTTCCAATGGTCTTGTTCAGCATTTTGGCACACAGAGATAACACTTTAAAGAGAGGAAGCAATGGTAATGATTCCATTTGATGAGGAATCTCAATGTTATGTGAAAGCATGACTCCTGTGTTGGCAAATACACTCTGATCACTATTCTGTGCTCACACCTAGCACTTCTGTAGTTATGCTTTGCTTTAATCCTCCTCTCCAGAACTGTTCCACGGCCATTCCTGCCTATCCATCCTCCTTATTTTAAATAACACACAGTACAAGATTAAACAAGCCCAGATGACTGTAATAAACCCCAAGTGGATGCTAAATAAATATCCTGTATTCAGAGCAATGCAGGTGCACTTGCAGCTCCTGCATCAGGACACAATGTGACAGAGGCAGTGCAAGCAGCAGTGCCTGTGAAAACCTCCTGGCATGGCCCTCAACCTTCAGTGGTTCATTTGTGCTGAAATCCAGGAGCTCCAGGCACCTGTACAGACACAGATGGAATCTGTACCACCCTATCTTCATTACTGATACCCTCCTAATTGGGTTGTGTCACTGCTGTGCCTTCCATTTCTACATCGTTTGTGTGAGTCAATGTCTTGGGCTGCTTCTCACAGGAAGGGCAGGCAGGAGGGAAGGAATCCCAGCCCGTCTCATTGAGAATAAGGTGTAATTTGGTTATTAGCCTGGGGGAGAGGAGACTCAGGGGACACCTCACAGTTCTCCACTTGGCAGGAGGCTGTGGCAAGGTGGGGATTGGTCTCTGCTCCCAAGGAGACAGACAAGGGGCAAGAGGAAACGGCCCCAAGTAGTGCCAGGTAGGGTTTGGGTTGGGTATTAGGGGAAATTTATTCACTGAAAGGGCTGCCAGGCGTTGGAACAGGCTGTGGAATCAGCATCTCTGGAGGTATTGGAAATGTGCAGATGTGGTGCTCAGGGACACAGATAGTGGTGGAACAGTTGGACTTGATGATCTTAGAGACCCTTTCCAGCCTAAAAAACCCATGATGGTATTAGGGGTACTATCAGGAAGAGTCATTAATGAGTCCATTCACAATCCAATTTCTTGATCTGTAGGGTTTGTGTTGCATTCTAATATAATAATTCTCTTTTCCCTAGTTCCTGGCCACCAGTAAATATTAGTGCCCAGTTTGTCACCAGAGTTGGGTTTCAGCCACAAACTTTCACTAATTAATGTGCCAGATCCTGAGAATTGGGAACCCATTTAAAACTCAAAGTCAAATGTAGCAAGTGGGGAATGCCAAAGCTGAACCCAAAGTACTTCAGACACAAAACAATTCAATACAATGTTACCTTTCTTTAATTTAGGAAGATTTTTTTGTATCTTTTAATGTTTTTAATACACATATTTTTTTATCCACAACTGCAAACTCAGTGGACAAGACAGAAGTTTTGCAGAAACCCAGGAAAAAGGGAAGGAAAGTTTCCTTTCAAATGTAAAAGCAGAGTGGCTATTCCTGTGTTCCAAGGACTAGCAGTTGGACACAAATGTACTGGAAAATGACAAAAAATTATTTATTCATCAAACTTAATGCCAAATTCCTTTTTTTTCCCAATATAATTTGCATTTTTAGTAAGCTAATCAGGTGATTTCTGATACAAAATGAATGTATGATGAATATTAAAAATGCTCAATTTTAGCCAGAAATACAAGGAGGCATTTGAAAGACAGAGTCTCAAGAATACTGAGCAGACCATCTTCACACAAATGTACCCCTTGAGCTGCTGTATTTCAATAGGGAGGGAATATTATCCCTCTTCAAGTATTAGAAAAGGTGTAGGAGTAGAGAAGGAGCAGGAAAGAGACCTTTCAAACGAGAACACTCTTAGTGAGTCACTGCTGTGGTGAGGGGTAGAAAATATCCTTCTCCTTTTCAAAGACTTCAGAAAGGCATTTCTGTGTTCTGGGTCCATTTATCTGCTTGTAGGATCCAGGGAAAGATGAGAAGTTGTGGGGAAAGAAAAATTCATGGACTTTCAGGGCCTTTTCTTACCACCCACTCTTGTATAGCTCACAATAAGTAGAACATTCTTTATTACATGCTCTTCCTATCTATTTTGCCAGTGCCAGCTAATAAACCTCAGTCATTTTCCTAGCTGACTATCTGGCAAGATGGAGAACAGTAAAAGCCTGCACAGCCACTGTCAGACTGACTGAATAGGTGGGAAAATGGTAATGTTTTTTTGTCAGAACTGAATTTAGGCTTCTAGCAAATCTGAAACCTCAGGTGAGATGTTGGATGATTTTCTGAAGTCCTTTTTTTCCAACACCCACGTCCCACTCGGTTATGCTGAACAGATAATAAATCCTTGTCAGTCTGCACAGCCTCTGTAGCACTAAGGAACTTCTCCACATCCACACAGAGTTCTCTCATGCAAGCCTAGACAGGAGAATAATTTGGTATCCCAAATAATTTGGTAGGCCTTTTAATTATCTATCTGCTTGCTTTCCTCATTTGCTCTTCCCAGCTGAGAACTGGATCTTCCTCAAATAACTTATCTGCAATTTCTTAGGCTTTTAAGAGACCAAATCAGGCTGAAGCAACACAAATGAAGTATCAGAAAACAAACAATGAAACTCCATTCAGCTGAAAAAAATTTGCCTCAAATTCATCTGCTCAATTCCTCACACTCTCAGTATGCCCCAAATTCATCCTATACTTTGGAATTTCTTGTGCTTGTTTCTAATATATACGGACCTCATATAGGCTGTAATTCAACTCTGGGCAGCTGCTCAAGAATTTTTTTTAGATATTCTGAAGCACTTTTTAGCTCAAAGACACCATCATCCTTTCTATTTTAGACACATATATAGGGTATTCTAAATACTTCCACAGGAAGAAGGAATTGAGATGATTGAGATGAAAAAATAGTGGTGAAGTTTTAAACTCACCAATTGGATAAACTCATCAGCAGATCATAATAGAAATTCTCCTATCAATTAAAAAAAAAAAAAAAACAGAAAAAAACCCAAACAAATTCTTTCAAGTACTGTTAGGAAAAATAATGTGCTTCAAGAGATAGATTGCTTTAAATCATGAAATGCTGAAATTTAAGGTAAACTTCAAACTAAGTTGTGCTTTATTAAAACATAAATTTATAGCTCCATTTCAGCTCTCCTTTCTGGCACAGATTACAGCAAGCTGTTAGCAAAGAAGGGTTGCTATCCTATAATGCCACACTAACAGCATATTGCAATTGAAGAATTCTTCCTGAACAAAGCACAGTGCTAAGTGAATGTTAAATTTCTGGATTTGGCACTTGGGGGGCTTTGACAGGAGTGGAATGGACAGTGACCCACGGGAAGCAGGAAAGCAGCAGCTATGGGGAGGATGCTGAGTGCACTGCAGTCTGCTGGAGGAGGTGTGCAGCAGCCAGGTGAACTTACAGCCACTCTATTCACATCTGTGCACAGCAGGAATGGTGCACAGCAGTGGTGGAGGGAATGTCCTGTGAGAAAAGCACAATGCAGGGCTGTTCCTTAAGGAGGGGAGCTGTGTGTGCTGTGGTGTGGCAGCCCTGGTGGGGACACAGCCCCTGCTCTGTGCCAGCCAGCATGCTCCTTCCCTCCCGGCTCCATGCAGACACTGCACACATCAGGGATGTTGCAGGCAGGCTGCCTACAGAGGTGTAGCTGTACAGCTGCATCCCTGGATTGACAAAACCCTGCTCCTGCAATCAGGCTGCAAGCTGTGCACAAGGACATGCTGCAGTTCAAACTCATGTGCAGATTTCCAGGGCTCCCTCCCCTCCCTGAAGCCAGGCCCTGTTCCACCACCCCACCAATTCACTCGGGATCTTTTGCTGGTTGCCATGACCCCAAGAAATTTTAAAAGTCTCTTTTGCCAGCCCGAGAGCTTGAAGAATGAGTTGGGGCTCTTCATTTCTCGGTCTCAAGGTTGTTTATTGTATCTTATCTATAAAATTCTTTCTCCTGCCCTGCCAAGGTCCATCCAGCAGGACAGTTCCAGGCACTCTG
>JAWWMS010000287.1:7832041-7868059 GCA_035048045.1 Chlorospingus semifuscus | reverse complement strand
TCCATGTTTACAATTAAGGGCCAATCACAGGACCAAGCTCGGGGACAGATTCACAGAGAGCTCTCTTGTTTTTAGATTCCTATTCTATTCTTAGCTTAGCAGCTTCTGAACTTCTCTCTCTATTCCTATTAGTATAGTCATAATGCATTATATATCATAAATCAATAAATCCAGCCTTCTGATCATGAAGCAAGGTTCTCGTCTATCTCTCTCACCCTGAGGAACCCTCACAAGTCATGTAACAGCCCACTCTGTTAATATGTTTAAATTGCAGACAGGAGTATTAAAGGACAAATTAGACAAACTTAGGAATGACTTCAGAGGGCTGAGGGATCTCTCAGAATCTTCCAATCCTGTCTGCTGCCCTTGTCTTATCAATGTTATTTTTCAAACCTCCTGTAAATGCATACTTGCTCTGCCCATGAAAATCTTAAAAAAATAACAAAAATACTACTCTGATTATTTCTTTTAAAGTTTATATTCAAGGGTAAATTTCACAGAGTTGTTTTGGGTGAACTTCAGAAAATGAATCACCCTTAAGTAACCAAAAATCAGCAGTCATTTTTAGGCTAAATAATGGTACACAGGACTAAAAAGGGAAATTATTGCAATTGCTGCAGTTATGCAATTGGAGCAATGAGATATTTGAGGAGTGAATGACAGATTCTGGATACTCTGATCATTTTACCATCATCTATCTGCCCATTTTAAAAGTTTACACAAAATATCAAAGGTACATTATGGAGGAAACTTAGACTAGAGCTTGTCCAGACAAAGTATTCACTAAACAGATGGTGGTGATAATGAAGCTTTGCAGGGTGAAAGGTAATTAACCTGCTCAAGTGCTCATGACAGGATCCTTGATACAACATCTAAGGGCCTGAAGGCAGAAAGGCAGAAATGAGCAGTAGTTTGAATTCTCAGGTGTGGGATGGCAGAAAGCTGAGAAGCATCAGGGGCTGTTTGCTCACCTGTACAGAAAGTGCTGCACTCACCAGAATACTTGGGGCTCAGTCAGTCACTCAGAGGCTGGACAAGGTACAATTTTAGGTCTGGTCCCGAAAAACAGGATCAGAAACTATTCCTGGATGTGGCTCATTGGTGACCAGCTGTACTTTGGGGTACCAAGGCCCTGGAGGCCAGAGTGGCCACACACCACTAAGGAACAGCCAACTCTGAGTATCTCAGGTCATCTTCCCCTCAGCAAAGTGTCAAGAAAGAAAACATTTGGATGGTTCAGTCAGCAGAGTGTTCAGTTTGCTCTGCTCATTATTTTGAGTCTGCTGCCTTTTAACTACACTTTGGTAAAGTTAATTGAAGCATCCTTTTCACTTCATTTTAAACAGACAAAAGAGAGTTCACCTCACTATCATTCATCTATTACGTTTTCCCATATTAATTTCCCCTTAGCACTGTCTTCAAATATCCTGACATTTACTTCTCTGGCAATTGTTTTGATATTTTTTCATCATTTCAGTTGCTCTCTTTAGGACCTTTTCTATTATTTTATGTGCTCTTTGAGATAGAATGCTGAGATTGAACACTTTAATACAGGCAAAGGTGTACAATAAATTCTTGTAACGATACTTGTTTTGTCTTAATACAATCTAAGATCTCAATTTCTTTCTAGACTGCACTGAACTGCAGCCTTCTCAATGCTGTTCCCTGCAATGACCAAGTATTTTTCTCAGAGTTGTTACAGCTAATTTAGAATCTATCAGGCAGTATGATTAGTTCCAATTGTCCCTTCAGCATCAGTTACCATCAGCTGTCTACCCTGAAGCTCACCTGTCATTTATTGCTGAGTGCTCGATCACCGTTTGATCCCTCTGCATTCCTCGTATCTCTTAGAGTTAACAAGGCCCATGTAATTTCACCTTGTCAGCAACAAAAAAAATACAGTACTATTTATTGCCTTTCCAGACAGTTTTCACAAGTTCCTGTATGGATCTTTACATTGCTCAACTATTAATCTTTTTCTCAAGTCCTTATTTCTCACCTTCTTAGAGCTCCCTAATCCGCAAGAGAACTTCCTTCTTATACTGAGATAATTTTTTTTGAGTGACTTTATCCGCATAAACTGTATTTACTATTGTAGCTACAAGATTTCCTGTCCTCAAGTAATGAAAGAATTCTAATAGACTGCAAAGATAATGTTTTCTTTAACAGGAACTATTTTGATTCATTGTTTGATAACAGCTTTATCGAAATGATTCATAAAACCCCACACCAGCATGATCTCTACGTTTCTTGCAGGAACTAGTCAGAAGGCTAAGACTCACTCTCTCAAACCATTTGTACTCCCTACATCTTCCACTTTTCCCTTTATCTGTTTGCTTTATCTTTATGTTTGCCTTTCACTTAGATTTTCAACTATTTGAGGATAGCTTTTATTCTTTTTTATGTTTGGACAGTGTAGAGCACAGTGAGACTTGGAGCACATACATACAAGAAGTACCTTGCAAAGACAATAGTGACATATTGCATGGAAAATGTTTCAAATAAAGTGATTTACTGCTTATCACATGCAAACAGACATTTCTATATCTTCTGCTCAGGTACTTCTCTGCTCAGTCCTGATACTAATAAAAATAATTCTTTGCTTTCCCAGAGGTTTTCTTACATCAACACTGCACCGATCCAAAATAATGCCACTCTAAGATTAATTCTACTGGATGTACAAGAAATGAATCTGGAGACCTCTGTCTATGCAGTCACCATCCTTAGACTTCAGATAGTATCAGTCCAGACAATGATTTTTCTTATCTCCACTTTGGAGTAAGTTTTCTCCTTTTCCAGAGAAACAGTTCAGTGTAAAAAGTTAGGAAATTCCATCACCATAGTACAAGCCTTTCTACTGTCAATAAAGTAAACTGCTTGTTCGCAAAAGTAAATTATGCTTTCATTATTTTTACCAAATAAAATGTCACTTACACACTGTTTAGTGGCAAATAACCAGCTAGGGCAGATGGTGACAATCCCCTGTGTGACTGTGCTGTAGCAGGAGGAGGAGCGAAGACGAAGGCGGCAGAGCGGATGTCCAGGATGCACATGGAAGATGACAGACAAATGAGTCACACCCAAGGATCCCATTTCCACTTCCACAAATGGATTTGTCAAAGGCAGGAGTGTGAGGTTGAACACCAGCAAACTGAGACACCCCATAGGAAGAGAGGATGGAGGTCAGCTTGTTGACAGAGGAGAGTTCCCAAAGAAGCTGCATCTTCCCCAGGTTCAGGGAATGGTATGACTGAAGGAAAACCTTAAAACAAGTTACAGGTGTCATGGCTCCTGCAAAGAGCTTTCACTGGAGCAAGAACTACACTTTAAAGGAACTATACAGTCATTGCTCTTGGAGAAAGCAGAACTGCAAGGTCTGAGTTTATGACAGATTTACCTGGATAACACCAGGAGAGAAGGAGAGAAAATTGTATGTTCCTTCCTCAAGAGAAATGGTAGGAAGAAGCTACCTCAGACAATGACAGATAGGGTTCAACAACCTGGTGACCATCATAAGCCAGCACAGTTATTTTGGCAGTCCTGCCTTGCTGGGCACGTGCAGATCTGACCCCTCTGAGCTCTCTTACCAGACCCCATTTGGCCACCACCCACACAGCCTCTTGTTTATGTCACTGTCAAACTCACCAACACTGCAGCAGGAAACCTAAACATCCCCTCTGCCATCCCCTCACTCTGGCTGAGCCACACAGATCAGGCCTGGGAAGACCAAGCCAGCAGCTATCCAAGCTTTCCTTTCCTTAAACAGGCTATGGATTAATTAAGAATGTCCAGAAATATTCCCATCTCTGTATAAAGTCTACACTGGAACTAGGAACAGCAAATATTCAAATAGTTTTAAATTCTTTTTTTGCTAGTATAGACAGAGCTTTAGATTCTCTTCTATGGTGATACAAAAAAAAACCATATCCACAATCAGAGCTGGCAGTCAGCTTCCCTCCTGGGGCACTGGAGGCTGGTAGTGCAGCTGACTGTTATCATGTCAGGAGCAGACAAGGAACTCTGCTCAGCAGTGACAGTGATGAAATCTATTGTTCAGTCCACAGCCAAGATGAATCACTCTCCTTTTCATTTCTTAGTGTCTGCAGAGCTTTTAAGTTTTATACGTTAGATTATTGTGGAAGGAAAAAAGAAAATACCACTGAAGAAGAAATTAAGCAAGACCTAATGAGATGAGTCCATCTCAGAATAGTGGGAGTTTGCACATTCAGCATAGTCTTAAACTCTAAGGCACCCCCTTAACAACAGGCTTGCTCAAAACATGGGAATAAATGGGTACAAATAAAGGGAGACATTGGGATTGTTGGTGACCAGTTCCATCAAAGATCCCTAAAAGATTTGAGCACAATCGTTTCTTGTAAAAATATCAGTATTAAATGAATTTAAGAAAAGTAAACCAAACAAGCAAAGATAAAAATAAACACCATTACATCCATTGATATATGACTGATTGACAGATTGTTTAGGATCATATGATAAACACTAGAATCTGGGTGTGAAAATGATCTTGAGAGGTTGTGTAACCACACCAAATCCTATCTGATACCAATGTTAACACTTAGCATTCACAGGTGTAGAAAAACTTAACCACCATTTATGGAAACACATGTTTCATACACTTTTCAGAATATCTTGTATTCCAGTATCTGATTAAACATCATACTATTCTGCTACACATAAAACTAATGAGAAGTTGGCAATAATGATTTCACAAGGTAAATGTTTAAGATGTTTCCACTAAGAAAAGCTTACAATTCATAATTAATGTAAAACCAAAAAGCTCTCTGAAATAATTTCAACACAACCTTCATTTTAAAGCAGGATAAGTGTATGCCAGCTCTCTTCTTACCTGTATTGTTTGTTTCACAAAAGAGTAAGTTGAAAGACACCGAGAAATGATCACAAGATGCCAGAGCCAAAACTGATGTGGCATTTTCTTTCTAAACTTCTATTCTCAGAAATAGCAGCTTTGAACTTCACCTTCTGGGGAGAATTGCTCTTACTCATTCTCAATATAGAGAGAAAGAACTTTTTTTTTTGAGAAATTTTAAGGAAAGCCATAACCATACGTTTGAGTTAGCACAGGTAAAAAGCCTACCATGCAGCTGACAATGTGCTTCCAATGTCCATCAGATCAAGAATGGAAGCTCACACACCTGCCCTCACTCTCTCTTGTGTATCTGTACCCATGGCGTGAAGGGAGATACAAATGCAGCTCAATCCCTCCTTAAGAGAAGATCCTGGGCTTTCAAGCCAGTGATATAACCTTGAAATCATGTACACACTGTGTATTATAAATAAATTTGAGCTGGAGCTCAGGCTGCAGCCTGCCCTTGATACACAGCATGCACATTCTTTGTCTCAGCTGGACAGAGGAAGATCAAACAGGATCTTACATTAAAGAGACACCCACTGCTCACCTTAGTGCTTATTGATTTCAATAGAAATAATATTCACCTGTTATGCAGAGCTTCACTGGTAGATTTAAAAACATTTTACAAAGGAAGTCAATAATATTATCACCATATTACAGCTGTGAAATTTGAAGTAAAGGGAGGTAAAGTGCTTTGTCAAGAGTCTCCAAAAAAAACAATGGACTGCAGGAAAGTCACATGAGGTCCAGCACAAGGACTGTGTTAAGAGCAGGACAGGACACTACAAATGGATTTTATGGAAAAGAGGTGCTAGCAGAACACAAGCAAAAGCAAAGAGAAGAGACAGGGAGATCTGGAGCAGCGCAGTAGATAGGAGCAGATGCTAAAGGAATTACCAGAGCAAGTACAAAGCAGAGACAAGTAGGGTGTGAGAAAGAAAAATATAGAATGGAGCTCTTTGGAATGGACCATAAAGGGTCCTGAAAGGCCAGAAAAGAAAAGGCTGTAGCAGTCCAGATAAAACCAATGATACATGTTGGCAAGAGAGGGTTGAAACTGTGCTCAGGTGGTTTCTGACCCAAGCAACTTCAGGTTGAGGGGTTTTTAACTTCAAGCTGCAATCCACACTGCATCTTTGCTGAGTCTGAAACAAAGGAGTGTATTTGCTTTTCATGTTTCTCTTCTGCTCTACTAGGATTTTTTTCCAGGGCAGTTTTCTCTTTTCTGCTGATTTATTCTCTCTCCCAACACATTTTTCCCCTCTATGCTCCCAGATTTTGTGAGAGTACCTTACCTCTGGATAGTACTGGGCTTTTTATTTAAATTGATTTAAGCTTTAATTTTGCTGTAAGAAATTTCTCTTCTCTTCTGCATTGCCATGACCAACACTGCTGCCCTTTACCTCAATCAACGTGATAATGGCATTTGTACTGCTATGCTATCCAGCCTTGATGTCAGAATATTTTGTGGAGAAAAACAGAGAGACAGAGAATTCATCCATTTTGGATGCAAAAATATCAGGAAATTTTTTGTCACTCTCTCACTGAACATGCCTGTGCATTTCATATACCAATCTATACCAGTTTGGAAAGGAGCACAGTATGAGAGTAATGCCCTTGCATAGAAGGAGGTTTATTCATATTTGGACATTTCTTCACTGCTGAAAAGCAATATGTAGGTGTAAGATCCTGTAACTGCAGCTGCAGTGGTGGAATGCAGCAATTTACCTATTTAAGCTTGTGTGTTTGCATGTATGTGGTATATCCCCTCCATCAGTATAAAACCACAGGATTTATACACCTTAACACTTGTACAAATACAAGTCCAAAACTCTGAACCATCTATGATTCAGAATTATCAAAGTCCTGTTCCTCTTGCTTAAAGCTTCAAATAGGAGGTGACTTCATCACAATTGCCTGGAGAGGATATGAAATACAATTTCACCATTTTGTCCTTCTCTCTCCTGTCCACATGGACATAACCCAAAGCCTCTTTATTGATGGCACTAAGGACATTTCAGGGCACAGTTCATGAGTTGGCTTTTACAGGCTCTACTGAGTCTGAGTTTCTCAGTATGTGACACTGAGTCTCTTCTTAACTCTTACAAGCTTAAGGCTCTTTTGGAAACAGTTTTTTTAAGCCACAGATCTCTTGGCTTTCTCCCATGCACCCTTTAGGAATAAGAAGCCAAATCTAGTAGGATGCTAAATTTGTTTTCATAGTATTTAATATTTCTGACTTATCCCATTTTTGAAGCTCAGCCTGACTAGAATTTAGGAATAAAAGTTAAGTATTGCTAGTGTATAAAAAATATTGTGTATTTTTGAGAATATGCTACTTTTTCTGGTATTCAAGCATTATTGATATTTTTGTGATTAATATCTTCTGAGACCGTCTCAATTTCCCTTAAACTGTCTTGGATCTTGCTCAAGTATAAGCAATTCATCTCATTACTTCCTTTTTGGTGTCAGGGAGTACTTCTTTCTAATGAGCATCCACATATGCTACATGTATTAATTTGTTTTGGTCACAAATGAATTAATGCAATTGTAAATGGATACTGATAGCCTTCTGCAACACAATCTTACAAGCAACCTTTCTTGAGGAAAAAAAAACATTAAAGGAAAATCTTTTATGGATTTCCACAAAACTGGAGCTCCAAAAGTTTCATCTTTTGAATGAAAGAATCACCGAGAACATAAATATGTCTGTCACCAGGCACAAGGATAGTTGAGCAATATATTTTTGCACATAATTCCTTAAGTGCTTGAAGAACCATGGCTCCCCTCTTAAAACACGCTGTATCTGTTTTCCACATTTCTGGACTGGCATTCCTGCTAAGCTCCAGGCTTGCTCAGTGCATGTTAGGCTAACTGCTTCACTGGTGAAATCTCAAAACCTTTCTGCACCATAGTTTTAAATTATATCAATGTGCTGAATAATTAAACAAGAATACAAAATAGTAAATTCCTACATCTAGGTATTTTGATTTCCAAAGAATCACAACATCAAAATCAGATATTTTTCAATTTGACTGTTGAAATGGCTCATTGAAATTTTGTGTTTGTCTTGAAAGTCCTTGAGCTGCTTTCAAATTAAGCATTGTGGATAAAACAAAAAGATTAAGACTTAGACAAATGTTTTCACAATGCCTGGATCTTCTGAGCTCCCCAGATATAAAAGGAGATTAAACAAAACACAGCACAATTTGAACTTAAATAATTATATCAAATCTTTGACTCATCATGTGAGGAAATACCAATACTTCAGGCAAGTACATGTGACAAAATCAAAAACCTTCTTAAAACTCAAATGAATAAAATAATATCAAGGCATTGCCAAAAAAAAGTTGTCACTTGCAATTTTTTATATCAAGTCCTCAAAATAAGCACCCAGACAATACCTATACCTGAGGGTAATGAGCAGGAACGAACAGCACAAGTTCCAAAATACTGTTTTGCCTTTACAGCTGTTCATGTATTCCATTCTCACCAGCACCACACATTTCTGACATACACATAAATAACCATTAAAGAAGCTTAATGAATGGTGCAGCGTGGACTGCTCTCTTTTGTCCATGTTTCTCAACCAACTCACCAAAGGCACATCAGAAATTAGGCTTTACTCATATAATGATTTATTTAAAGAGCGAGGTAGGAAAGATTGCCAGCTACATCTGCTCATTAACAGGCTGAAACACCCTCTGTTGGTTATCAATGCCTTTTCTCTCAAGAAATCCCAGGAGGTAATTCCTAGTGTGTTTGTTGTCTACTTCATGTGTGTCTCTCTCCCCATTGTAAAACCACTGTGTAATATACATGGATGTTTGCTGTACATTAATACCAGTATTTCCAGACTGAAGGAAATAGTGAATCTCAAAATAATGCACACAAGAATGCATCTCTTCAGTTGTACCATTCTAAAAACAGGAAGGGTCATAGCGTGTAAATGAAGGCTTGCCTCCTTAGGGCTGTGAGGATCAGAAAAAAGCACTTTTTAAATATCAAAACCAATATTTTTAATGAAGGAGGTTATATGCAGGTCTAAAAACACATCTGTACAGAGGACTAGCAGTAAGGATATGTCTCACTGAGTCTGCAGTGCATAACAAAGCATGGGGAGAACGATACACATTGAAATGCTGTGCAAACCCAAAACATCCAAAAATCACTCCCTCATTGAATCAGTTCAACTGATACATTTCAAACAACTCACATTCTAAACTAACCCACACTTTTTAAAAAGGAATTTTTTTCAGTTAACCTCTTTCTTTAGGCTTCCTCTTTAGAAATTAAGAACCTGTATTTACAGTCAAATAATTACATATGTGACATTTTAAAAGAAACAGAAAAGGTCTTTGGAATAACGCTTATGTTTTTTACTAAGGAAATTGAAGCAAACTTATTGTGAAATTTCTTCTATATATAAATCACAGGAAAGTAAAAGGAAGACATTCATTCAGCTGTATTATTAATACTTACCTCTAAGCCTAAAAGAACTCACATTATGTCTGTCAAAATCCTGAAAATTATTCTTTTTCAAGTGTTCAAATATCGTGCGATGGATTTAAATCCATTAAGGGAAGATTTCACTTCAGATCCATAGCATTATATTCAAGTCATCCAGGGATATTTGAAAATTTAAGTCTGTAGTACTTTCACAACTGATTACTTTAATGGCATTTAAGATAATACACACCAACTGTTTGGAATTACCTGTCTACATCAGTGTCACATCAAACTAGTCTTTCTGCCTACATCCAGATTTTGTGGCTCTATATGGGAATCACTGTGTTATTCCTGTCATTCACACTTTTAGTGCTGTGCTGCTATTCACCGCTTAAGCTAATGAATAAATAATAGCTATTTTCCCTATTTCTGTCAAATTTAACTTTAGTTCAGTTGGTCTTTTGCTGTCTTTTCACCTCCCCTGGGAGGAGAAGGGATTTACAGGTAGGTATGTTTTCTGAATTTAAACTTAGCAGTAAGTGTCTCACTTCCTTAAGCCAATCCCAGCACTGCATGCAAGCAGAAGCAGAGGCTGCTTGACCTCCCTCTTCATCCCAGCCCAAGCCTGTTTGATGGCTGCAAAGGAAATATCCCAGTCCAAAGGACCAGAGAGACACTCAGGAGCCAGAATCTGAGCCACAAATGCTGACTGTGTGGCAGATCCTCACATTTTATTTATTCACCCAGCTGTAAATTCCCTCTCCTGTGTTCAGATGCTAGATACTCACCTGAGGAGGCTGGGAAGGAGCACAGCCTTGTGTTCCTCCCAGCTTTCCAAATCCCAACAGAGGTGCAGATCCTCTCCTGTCCAGCAAGAGGGAGCTGATGGGGCTCCCTGTGGATTCACTTCCGTGGCCTCTTGGACACAGCACCAGGAACAGAATGGAAATCTGGGAGACAGGAGGGAGAAGTGTCACACAGGGGCAGCACTAAGGGTGAGACACTCCAGCAGCTCCAGGCTTTGTGGTGTGCCATATTCCCATGTTGTACATGTAGGAACTCCCTGTCCAGATATGGCTTTTTCCAAAGGTTTCTGAGCCAGAGCTGTCTGTATCTTCCAGGTAAATTCAGCAATCAAACATCTGGTAAATCTCTACCCCTTCTACAGAAAATAAGAACTGGAAAAAAATCTTCAAACTGGATAGACCCAATGAGAATTAGCAAAACCACCACCAGAGAGGGAACAGATGACAAGGAGAGATCCTTGCCCTGCCGTCTGTCAGAGAGCACCTCCTGTTCTGTTCATCAAAGGGCCTGCTAGTGCTGCAAATTATATAGCTTTGCCTTTATCCAAGATTAATAATGCAATTTTGTCTTACATGCAGATTCTGTGATTAGAGTGAATACTTTCAGATGCTACTTGGACTTTGCTTCCACAAGTTCAGCTCCAAACATCACCTTGACTTCTATGGCTGCAAATAGGAACTACAGTGGCTACAAGGGATCACAGAGAACCCCAGCTTGAGACTGTAGCTCTTGATGCTGCTTAGCTATGTCCAGCCTTTCAGTTTTAAAATGCATGGCAAGGGTGTTTATGACACGACAGTTTGTCAACCAGGAGTTTCCAGACCTCCTCCTGCCTTTCCATCTGGCTTTTGGGTTGGCTTGCAGAATATCAGGAGTGCAGTCCCTTTGCCAAGTGTCTGCAGCTGTGAGCATAGGAAGTTACTCTGCTGTTACAGTGTCACTGGTGGTGACACTGAACTACTTTGATACTCAAATTTTTTCATTCATCTTGTTTACTGAACATCTTATAACTAAGTCTTATTATTTAAACTCCACAGAACACCTGCAACCACAAAAAGGCTTGCAGCATAAGAAGCAATCACAAACTTCACTTACATACTCCATCTAGTTAACAAGGCTTTGTATGGAATCTAATGACAGACAACAGGAAAAAATCTTTTACCTGTGCTTGGAACAGAAAATAATTTAAACTACTGGGAAATGTAGCTTTTTAGATGTCATGGAAAATGTATGAGGTGTTATAGTCTAGATGGCTACTGATAAATTATAGAAGAACTTAGGAAACCATAACAACAAAAGTTGAGGAATTTTGCATGCAAATTGATAACTGGGATAGAAGTTCTAAGTTGGATCCCAAATAGGAAAGGATATTTTTCAGTATAAATAGAACTATATCCCTCTTCTGCACACCCTAGGCCTCACAAGACTTGTAACATTTATGACCAAAGTCTTGTGAGAAAACCATGGTAGAACTACACTTCATCCATATTAACCCAGAGCCTTTATGTTCATCTTCAAATCTCACTGCTCTGCTCCTCAGCCTAATCCAGATCTAAATTTGCACAAAAGATATTAAGGGATAGGCTGTTCTATCCCTGTTGAAAATTGTATCCTTGAATACATTATGGGTTTTTATTTTAGTCTTCCAATTATGTACACCATGAAAGCATGCACATTTGGTAGCTACTTTTTAAAGCTGAATTCTCTACAAAGTCTTACTCGATACAGTAAGGATCACACAAAAACACACATAAGGGGTGTCATAAAGCATTTTCATAGGAAGTCATCCTTTGACACCTTCCTGAATGGCAATGAAGCCAACTTCCTTTGCTATTTTCAACGGAGTCGTCACATGATTAGTTTTCTCCTAAAGCAATTCACAGGTGGATGATTTGATCAGCTGCTCTTTTCATGCAGCACAAAAAGATTTCCCTGCTCTCTCAGCTCTGTGGTACAGCATGAGCTGCAGGAGTGGCACCTGTGCCACCTCTGACCTACACCAGCATCCTCCAGGCCAGAGGAATTCTGAAACCCACACATGGAGGTGACACCACTGGCTGACTGCAAAGCCTGAGACTCAAAAAACTGTTTTGTTTTGGGTTTTTTTTCCTCTGGTGGTGGTCAGACCAAGAAATGCTTCAAAAACTAAAATCTAAATAAGAGTTTTCCCTACCACAAGGTAATATTTTTTTCTTAAAATAGATGTTTGCTCCTCCTAAGTGTTTTTTTCATCTGCCTCTGCCTATTTTGTGAAATTCTCTCTTACATCTATAAATTATAGCTACACAGACATGGGATAACAGCTCAAAGGCAATAGAGTGTCAGGAAATAAACATGCTTTTAGATGCTTTCATGGGGTATTTGCTTTGACATTTCCATGTAATTCAGGGTTAATACATCTGCCATTAGAGCCAAACGTGTAATGCCAGACACTGAGGAGTGGTGAGTTTTTCTTTCACTCTTTTCCTTCCAGCTTTAGCATTACCCTGATTTTCTGTGACAGCCTTTGAGCGGCAGCGCTCCTGTCCTCACTCGTGTGCAGGGGGCAGGCAGCCAGCTGCCCGCAGATCCTGCACACAGCACAGTAACACCGCCCTGCCCGTGTCAGGAAAACCCACAAACGCCAGAGGTTTATGTCCAAAAAGGAGACAGAGGAGTCCTGCAGCTTTATTCAAATAAAGGGAGAGAGACCATTGGTGCACACCCTCTCGGGCTTTTCTCTCTCGGGCTTTCGGAGGGCTCAGCTTCCCTTTTATCCCAAACTCCGGCCGCCTGTTGCCCCTTCCTTTCCCTTTGTTACAGGGCCTTCCTGAACCGCTTTGCACATATTCCCCCCTTGAACCCACTGCTGTGCCCCACAGCTCAGAAGTTGGGGCTTGTGCAGCCCCATGTCTGTTTCAGGAGCGGAGCTGTCCGGGCCCTGTAAGGAGCTGCGGCCCAGGGACAGCAGGGACACTAAGACTCACTTCAAAGACATGACACCCATACCTTCACCATCAAATTGTTTGTAAACAAATAGCTTTCCTCTCACCCGCAATTCCCTGCTCCTCTGAGGAAAATGGAAGGGGTAAAGATTTGCATTTTCCCTGGACTGATACCTGGGAGCCCTCGCTATCTGTGAGGGCACCTGTTAATGTCCCGGTGCTGTCTGCAAAACCACGGGCGGACTTCAAGGTTTGGAACAACTATTTCCATGGAAGCGTTTTCCGTGGAGCAGTTCATCTCTGGAGAGCGGACTGGTTTTCAAACCACGCCGTTTTTGGGGTTTGGATACACCAGGCTGCCCTCCGGCGGCGGCTCGCTCCCGGCTCGGCCAGAGCCGCTTCCCGGCCTCGCTTCCCGGCCTCGCTTCCCGAGCGAAGCGGCCGGGCCCGGGCTGCCCGGGGGCACCGGCAGCTCGGGGAGCCCGAAAGCCTCGGGGGAGCTCCCCGTGAGCTCCCTGAGCTCCACGCATGGCGGGGTCTCTCTGGCTTGTCAGAGTGACCCCGAGAAAAGTTTGAAAGTCTCTTTTCCCTGCCCGGTGCTTGAAGAAAGAGTCAGGGCTCTTCATTTCTCGGTCTCAAGGTTGTTTGTTGTATCTTACCTATAAAATTCTTTCTCCTGCCCTGCTGAGGTCCGCTCAGCAAGACAGTCTAAGGCACTCTGCCTGCCCCCGGGGCAGTGTTATGTCTTTATACTAAAAACTGCGTGTACAATGTATACAATTACTTTCCAATACCTATCACCTATGTTAGGCAGTGAGCTTCTACTCTAAACCAATCTGTAAGTGCCAACATCACAGCAGAAGATGGAGGCCAAGAAGAAGAAGTAGAAAGGCTGGACACGCCCATCTTGCCTCCTGAACCCCCATTCCAGAAACCCCAAAATCTACTTTTTCACCCTGTGATAACTTCACTATTATTCTACCTAAACTGTTGTGGCTTGCTGATCTTCATATTAGGTCGGTAATTTGCTCCACGGGTCATAATCAAACCCACAGGTGTTGTGGGCTCCGTGCCAGGGCTTCTGAGCCCCCTGGCAGGGGTCTTGGCCATCCTGGACAGTCAGAGGGATGTCCTGGGTTCCCACACCCATGTTAAAAGTGACTTTTTCTGGCTCAGTGGAGTTGCTGATGGGCAGCATCCTAAAACTGCTCAGAACAGGAGGGGTCAAGCACTGACCAGCTCTGAAGGAAGGGAAAAGGCAAAAAAAGCAATTTCTTGTGTGGGCAGAGAGATATCACCACAAAGATACAGCAAGTACAGAATTGTGCAAGGTGCTAGTGCACGCCCTGAAGGCTCTGAACAATTCTTTATCTCTGTTAAAATATAAGGAATTAAAACATGATGAGAGCAGAGAGGCACCATCATCAGGGGAAAGTTCAGACAAGGCTAAAACAACCTGGCCTGTTTAGCCTAACAAAACAGGAGCTGGAGAGAAGTATGATTGCTCTTAGAAAATACTTCAGAGACACTCCAGGAAGGGAAAAGACACTTTTAAAGCTAAAATACTGGCAAAGGAACAAATGGGTACAAACTGCTTTGAATATATTTAGGCAGTAGATATGATAATTTTGATCAGAAGAGAGAGTCCTAGAACAGCCTCCATGAGGAGTAGCTGGAGAAACATTTTGCAGATGGGATATATTTAGTTTATTAAAGGATTACATGATACATTCACACACCAGAACAGAAGACTGGTTTTGATGACACAGAATCTTTCCTTCCCTGTACACCAGCAACTGTATTTGAAAGCAGGAATTAAATTTCACCAAGGTCTATCAATTCTTAAGAAACTTCATATCTGATTCTCTTACAGACTACACTATCTGGCCATGTTAATTTTCATGTAAAAAGAATGGGACATTATATATTTACTAAGCTGAAAAATATTATCAAAGGCTACCCCTTAAATGCATTGTCTCGCTGAATCTCATATTAAATTAAAGATGTTGTGTTAGCTCTTCCTTATGCCAATCTGAAGGCATTTTAAGAACTGTACTAAAATGTTAACTATTAATAAAAAATTTTAGAAATTATGAACCAACTTTGTCATATATTCTTACAATTTAAAGCATTTTATATAATTTAGCAAACATTAAAAAAAAGATTGTCATCCTAAAGAAGCACATTTGAATTAAGAATGAATATTTTCATTTTATTCTAAGCATTGATCAAAGACCATAGTCTAGCTCTTTTGTATTTTCATGGAAAAATGCTAAAGCATAGCACTGAAGTTCATGTCTCCTTATGCTGACTGAAGAGCAGACATTTACAAAAAGTGAATAATATTTGCATAGCAAATGAGCATCTAATAACATGCAGTAAGACATGTAATGTCAAATTTGCATGAGATATTAGCTTTTATAAACAGCTAATGTCTCTGTCATTATCCCCTTTACGAGTCTGTTGTTGAGGGGTTTTTAAGAGCCTCATAATTTTCATTTGATGGGTTGTAAAAATAACAATTTGATTTGGATAGTGGCTTAAAATGTTAATCAAATTTCATACCACAAAAAAGAAAAATAATCAGCGCTATCAGCATTTATACACACTACAAGATGTGTCCAATTTTAAAGTATTCACGACTTCAACTTTGTGTAGAATGAAAAAACTTGATTTAAAGTGGCAATGTTGGGAGGAGCAGATGCTGATAATTCTACTTAATCCATGAAAATTGAATCTGTGTTGTGGGGCAACTTCTGGATACCTCCTCTGGTCTGGAGGTGTCCAACCCTGAATTGTCTGTTCCTGTGTACTTCAAAGTACTGTTAAACTGTGAAAAGATGCAACTTTTTATGAGATCTTCTAGTACCTGCTATTTGTTACTCACATTTTTATCAGACAAAAAGATCTGTCTGTGATTAATGCTAATTAACATGATGCTCTGGCTTGCATTTCCTGTACACCAATGAGCAGTCCTATTTTAACTTAAATTCCTGGATTTACTGGAGTTATATCTCCTCTGACAGAGCAAACAGAAAGTGGCAGTTTTCACTTCATATGGTTTTGCAGATTCAGAGCGAACAGAGCATTTTTCTTTCTCTGTTTGAAGGCAGAGCAAGATCCTTGCCCTCATTCATGAGGCAGGGGTGAACAGAGAGGGCTCTATTCTGTCCCCCCTCGCCAGGTCCAGCCTGGTGTAGCTTGGCACTGGCACAGCAACGCCTCACTCACCCTTTTGTAATGCAAGCAGGGTTCCAAGTTCTGGGATTTCCCTCAGCTGAAGCTGTTGGGAGGGCACACAAACCAGCCTGCAATATAATGGATGGCTTCAGCACTCAGCCTCATTACTGCCTGGACACTACATGCACCCACCACAGTTGTTCATACTATTTCACATATTTCCTATAAAAGTTCAGATAGCATTTCTACTGATACACCCTTCTTTATTTCTATATTGCAGTCTAAGCAGCTGCTAAAAGCACACATTAAATTCTTGTACATTCACAAGTGATCAGCTGCAATAAAAGATGAATTGTGTGTTACTATGTAGTATTGTTATTTTGAATTGATTTACTGCTGAAACAATGCCTTCTTTCTAAGAATCCCACTTCTGTTCTCACACTAGCTGCACACTGATGTAATTTAAACGATTTTGGTACAGACTTCAATGGAATAACTATAAAACATCAGATTAAAGTCTGTGCCATAAAAAGAACACGGAAAATTCAAAAGGTTATACATATGTATTTTTTCTTAGTCTGTCCAGCTGACTATCCAACCTCACAGGCAAGTTTGCTATTTTAGCAGTGACCTGTCAGCTTTGGGGTGTTTGGAAATGTGAATTCTCATGTGCAAATTGTCTCAACACTGAGTTCACTCCAGCCCATCCCACCTTGAACTCTTCAGCTACAGCAGGTGCACAGCCCAGCTGCACGTGGCAGAACAGGCTCTGTGCTTCTCATGCACAGTGGTTCTGGCTGATGGAAGCTTGCACAAAGAGATCTGCATCATTTTTGCCTCAGTTTTACCATTTATAAAACAGATTCTGTCTGTGCAAACCCCTTCAGAGATGGGTGCTGATGCTCGATCTCTAACCAACTGTGAAACTTTCTTTTTCTTTGAAACATATAAATTCCCATTCATGCTATATACTTCAATTTCTTATAACACCTAGAAATCAAGAAGTCTATAAATTAGTTTTATTCTTTCATTTTCAAACTCCAGCTGAAAAACTGGAAAAGAGAGGCTGGTAAAACTCTTTAAGCTGATACAGGCATTTGCCACTGGTTTCTATTTCAGTCATTTCACCTCACCCATGCTGCCTGAGGTGCACAGATCATTCAGGTACCAAATCATCACAACACAGGCCAAAATGCATTTTGTGAAGCTAGGAAGCCCTGAAGGAGAGCACCAGGGTTAAATGACAGCTTTTGTTCAGCTCTCTGCTCGGCTGTGCTGGGATGTGTCCGCGGGCTCTGGCAGCAGGTGATGCACGACTCCGAGTGCGCCTTACTTACTGATTTGGAAGAAAGCACCAACATTTCATCCTGCCTGCTGGATTTAACTTAGATGGATGGACAGAAGCTGAATACTAATAATGGCAGAAGAAGAGAAGAAATAACTCCACATCCCTTCCAGCTGAGCTTTCCTAATTGTCGGCCTCAAATTTGGGAGTTAGAGCAGAGCAGAGTTTTGTGAGTTGCCGTGCCTGCTGCACTAAAGGAAATCCTTTCTCTGCAGAAGAGTTTCTTTCTCCCCTTCAGAGACCAAATGATGCTAGGGCTCACTAAACAAGGAGGATAAAAAATATTTCGGCTTTTGGCAGTCAGAACAGGTATTTCTTGTACAGAGAGGTTGCTATAGTTGGAGACAGCCTGAAGAAAGACTTCACTGAAGCTGCAAGTAAAGGACAAAGACTTCTGATATCAGGTGCAGGAGCAGTGACTCCTTTTCACCTCCACCTTCCCCTCACATCCCCCAGTGACCTCCTCTCCAATAAGCACTTACACTTGAGGTATCATGCACATCCTTGCACGAGAGGAGGTTACACCAGAGGAAACAAAAAGGTGTATAACAGCAGCAGAAGGCAGAATGATCAGGAAGAGACTGTTGACTCAGGGCAAGAAAGTCACTGCCAAATAATATTTCTAAGTAAACTGATAAACTAGCCCCACCACCCACCCTGCCCTTTGCTGATATGAGAATTGGCATGACCCAGAGCCCACTGATGGGTGAGGCTGAAGGACAAAGCACTGGCTTTGCTCATGGCCCTTTTCTGAGGATGGAGAAGTTAAATATCTCTGCAGGGGCACAGGAGCTTTCAAAGGGGCTCTACAGGTGCAGCAGAGGCTCCTCAGGAACTCTGGTGAGACCTGGGCAGGGTTACAGAGTTGACCCACAGAGCACTTCATTATATTTCCAAGGAGATGGAAATCTTCAGCTCTACTCCACAGCTTTACCTTCCCCCCACTTCCTCTGAGTTTTATAAAAGGTGCATGACTAAGGTGCACACTTGTAACAACTTAGAAGACTGAACCAAATGATATTTATTACATATAGTCATGGTGTATTTTACGGTCTGCTGGAACCATCTCATGAAATGTTAATTTTGAGAGCTATTTCCCTTCAGTGAAAATGGGACAAGCAACAAGAAATTACATCAAAAGAGACCTGAAGTATACAGAGAGACAGGAATGATTTGCACATTCCAAAGCTGTGGCAGATCTGCTTTCAGGAAATGATAGTTCTGCATGAATTTCAGGCAAAATGAGGAAAGGAAGAGAACCTCAGTATTTATTCTGACTCTCTTAAGTATTCCCAGTTATTCTGCTGCTACTGTGGTTCTGAAAATAAAGGTCTCACCTCAGTAAAAGTGCTCTTATCTGTGTTTTAGAGAAGCTCCTACTAAAATTTCTCATTGATCCTAAGAGTCTCCAGATTAAGCTAAATCCTTATTCATGCTTACATCACAGCAGCACATTTTCAGGCTTTTTTTTTCTTCTATGTACAAGGGTTTTTTTCTCTCTCCATAGAATAAAGTTTGGCCCAAATGCCTGTAATGATTGCTCTTGCAACAAGCCTCAGTGCACACAGTCATCCACATGGCAAAGCTAATAATTTTGGTATTTTGTTTGGAATTTTATACTCTCTGTTTTTATTTAAAAATTTTAAAAGGCATTTATTAACTACAGAGAGAAGAAAAACTGCATTAGCAAGACAGAGCAATTACATCATTGCTGAGTTCACAATGAGCTGCTGTCAACTCCTCAAGCACACACAAAATAGAAGGGGGTTTTACAGCCTGTCACCATCTCCTGACAGGCAGGTAAGTCACTGCTAATAATCAAAACAAAGCTCCTTGCTGGGGTCTAACTTCTCCCAGGAGTACTCTGCAAGATGACAGTCTTTACTTAATTCACAACTAGAACATGCTTTTGCTCCCAATGTGAAATTTCTGCTGCTTTCCCCGACACATCCAGAGAGTTGAGCTCTCCCCTTTGAACCCCTTTTTGCACCTGAGCCCTGTTTGACATAGCAAAGGCAAATCCCACATGGATTTTTACCAGCAAATGTCACTGCAAGCAGACAATTCCCTGCCATTTGAGTCTTGAGAAGCACCCATCAGACAACCCAGCAGGATCCTCTTAAAATCTTTGCATTTGATAACATTTCTGAAAGTTTCTTATCACGTTGAAAGAAATTTCAGAAATACCAACACACTTTGACCCCAGATTCTTATTCCAGGAACAGCCAAATGGTAACAAAACACAAAGATTGAGATGAGTGTGGGAGATGCTTTCCTCGAGTTTGGAGCACAAGTTTAAACAACTTGCTTGTAAACAACAGGTGAAAACAACAGACCCCCTAACTACAGTCCTCAGGTAGCTAAATGAGGCAGATTGAAAGTGAGGGCTTCAGACACATTTAATGAGTGAATGTTGATGCTTCCAGACCTACAGGCCAGATGGTCCTATTTCTACAAAGCCCAAGGATGGAAAAAAGTAAAACCCTCCAGGTGTCTACTGTACATTTCAATCTGTGATAATAGTGAAGAAATGACAAGTCTTATAAATTAAAACCCCAGGAGGCAAAACTCAAACCAGAGAGAATTTATAGAGGAAATACAATTTATGCAGCAACTTATGGAAACTAAACGGGAATTAAACCAGCTTCCTACAAAAGAACTGTAATATTTTATTTTATCCAAAGCATGTAATGTTGTTTTGTTGGTTTTTTTTTTTTTAATGTTAACCTGGAAGAAGTGCTAGCCTGAACCTCTACTAAAGTTTTCTTTCTCATTCAGACTCACAACACTTGTCCAGCTCCCCTGTCAGTGCCTGTCATGGTGCACACCAATGTATTATTTATATTTTGCACCAGCATTTCGTGTGGCCGTGGTGCTGCTGCCCAAGCAGATGGATCCTGTGCTCCTGCACAACCTGTCACAACAGCAAAGGGACAGTGCCTGCACACCTGGCTGACACAGAAAAAAACCTGTGGCAGAATAATGGTCCGGGTGAACCTTAATTTGTGCATACAACATTTCAAACACCCCCTGAGACAGCTGTGATTTTCTGGGGTCAGTTTAGCTGCACAAGCTCTCATTGGGAATGCTTCTACATCAGTAATTTAAGGGGAAAAAAGGCTATTGCTTCCTTGACTGAAGATAATATTGCTTGAGCTGTGACATACCTTATTCCAAGTAATATAAGCAAGACGCATCAAAAGCAAGAAATTTATTTTCTCAAACAGGCAGGAAAACACACTATTGAACTTATTAAAAATACCCATGTGGATAATTTTATTCCGCCTTCAGTGTTCCTTAGTTTCAGTACAGCAAGGCTTTTACAGCACATCACTTTCTTACCAGACAGCATCTCATTAAAATTCCAAGTCCTTAGAAAATGGGAGGTTCATTATTTTTCAAATTTACCTATATTTAAGTATGCTGAAATCATTTATCACCAGGAAGCAGAGGTGTTGCTATGCAAATATTCCCTGAGTGCCCACATCATTACCTCATCCAGGTAAGGCATTTGAAGCAGAAGCCCACTGAATTTGGTCAAAAAATTATTGAAAAATCAAGGTGAAGCACAAAACCTCCTGATGCTCACTCAGCAGATGTGAACTCAGACTCTGACTTGTGATATCCTATATATGAAGGTGTTATTTGAAAATAAGACAATGTTGCACACTTTTACTCAAAACACATGACTTTTAACTTGCATTATACAGAATCCACTTGTCTTTTTCAGAAATCTGGGCCTCATTTTGTTTGACACCATGATATAAAATCATAAAAGTTATTGATTTTTAAGAATCACAAGCCTTCTCATATTAAAAATGTTGCCAGTGTCTTACATCCATATTCTTGGAAAGTAGCATATCTTGGCTATACAGAATAAAACTCTTATTCCTTTACCTTTGGTGAAAACCACCTCACAATTTACTCCACAGTTACCAGGTTAGTTACACTTTTCACTTGCTCACTGCCTTCTCAAAACTAAATGCAAACAAAAAAATTCTCTGTAAAAAGGAATTTATCTTTCTTTGGACCTTCCGTCTCTCAAGCTCCCAAGCAGAATGAGAAGTGGAAGCTGATGTGCATTTTGAAGAGCTTATGTAGACTGCAGAGTTTCCACTGTTGTCAAGGCTTAAATAATCCATTTCCCTCTCCTTGATGTATCTGCAATCTTTGTAGACTGAAAACTTCCACGCTGGCATTTCCTAACGAGCAGAAGCATCTGCATGAGAATCTTGTAAACAAACTTTGCTTCCTTAAATCTCCTTTTTTCACTAAAACACTACTAGCATAATTTTTTCTAAACTAGAGTTCTGCTATGTTTTTCCTGGAAACTTTCCAGTCCAACAGTGTAATCCCTGCAGATGTATCTATGTGCATTTGGCAAAAATCTGAAATTACAGCTGACGTGACCCCTCATAGGCAGGCGTCTCCCATATCTCTTAATTATTTAAACAAAAACATCAGTGGATTATCATCAGATAATCCACTGCACATCCAGCTACAGAAACATCACTTAGTTCTTAAGTAAGTAATCAAATAGTCTGCTCACAGCCAAATATAGTAAATGCAATAAAGTCCAAACAACTTACAAACCTTATCCTAAGAATATTCTAAAATAGAAAGAAATTTAGAAAGGCATCCAAGAGCCTTTCTGGGCCCCAAAGCATTTTGCAAGCTCTGTATTGATTGCACTTCACCACACTTGGATGTGTCCAATGATGTGACAGGGGGCCTTGGTTTGATCTGCTACTCAGCAATGGGAGCTGAAACACAGCTTCCAATATTGTGCTCTAATTGCCCATCTTGCAATTAAGGCAGGCAAGGAAAAGCCTTTGGGGATCCCAAGCACCGGCAACATGCACAGAGAACTACTGACCAGGGAAAATACTGAAATATGTTGGTCACATGCTCAGGTAAGTTTTCACAGGTCATGGCAGCTACCAAAGAGCAGGAATAGTGCATTTAGGCTCATCATCTCCAAACATGAGCTAATAAACCACTACAGCTGCCATGGAACTCCTCTGTTCTTCCAAACTTGACCATCTCAGGAGGACAAGTGCAGCTCTCTGACTTTGCATGTGGTTTGAGGAAAACAAATACCTCACATACACAAATACATTTCATCAACACAACCTTCTCAACATAGTTATATCATTGCCATTGGACAGGAAGAGTTCAAACTACTTGCTAAGAACAGAGGAAATCAGTGTTGGTGCTGTGAACTAAAAGTGTCCTCATCTGCAGTGAGAATAGAGAGAAGGAAGACTAAGGCTTGGCATCCCTCAACAATGAATTATGGGGCTATATGGCAATAAACTTAACACTTAGGTTGTAAAAGAAACCATAAATGGAACCACAAGGCCCTGATTTATGCACTAGATAGATCCTGCTTTGAGATCTAGATTAATTCTTTAATAAAGATGCTATCCATCACTGGAAAAGGCCTGCCTTGGTTGTTTATTTGCCTATCATGAACAAAGAGTGTTAATTATGTTGTTTCAGATATAGTAGGTCTTCCCTGATACTTACAGCCTGCCACAGAGCAATATGTCTTACACAGGAATGCATTATATTTTCAATTGAAAACGACTTACCAAATTGAAAACATAATTTTTTGTCATTGGAAGCCATATAATGTATTACAGCTTGCACAGCTACAAGATAGCAACAGAAGAAAATACCATATCTGCACCTATTTTTACTGTAGAAAATA
Source organism: Chlorospingus semifuscus (assembly GCA_035048045.1). Classification (NCBI taxonomy): domain Eukaryota; kingdom Metazoa; phylum Chordata; class Aves; order Passeriformes; family Passerellidae; genus Chlorospingus; species Chlorospingus semifuscus. The sequence goes on along the minus strand of JAWWMS010000287.1, from coordinate 7,844,750 downwards.
GACTTGTATATTGTTTTACCAGTGTAAAAAAGTTAAATTACCAGTGTAAAAAAGTGTCACTAAGGATGGAATAACGCCAAGGATTAATTTCAGGAATGTCAAAGTCACAATAACTTTTTTGAAAATATTTCTGCCTACAATACTAAAAATGTCATGAGGTGTTATGGCCACTTTTCTATCCCCTTGAATGGAAATGTCATCAGAACAGGTGTTCTTATACAATCTCACCTCTTACTTATTTTGGGGTAGGTCCTCTTCTCAGCCAAACCCAACCCCAGCAAAATTAAATTAAGAGGATTGGTCTGACCACAGCCACAGTGGAAGGTGAGTTGGCACTTGGTTGGCCCCAGTTTCACTCTCTATTTTTACTTTTCACTTTTCCCACACTGAATCTGAATGCTACAAAATCAAAACTTCCCCAAACCTACAGCGTCAAGGCCAAACTGAGGCAGTCAGAACAAAACCTCCAGGGATTTACCAACTCAAACCTAGGACAGAAATTTAAAACCCTTACAATTGTCTCATTAATACCCAAAATTAAATTTGATCAAAAAATTTCATTAGGCAAAATTAATTTTGATCTATTGTTGTTATGAAATCAAAAGGTATGAAAATATGGGTTAAAATGGATGTTAATCTAATAAAAAGTTTCACAATCCAAATTGTATCCAAATTGTAAAAAATAAATAAATAAATGCCAAACACGAGCTGCCACAGTGCCATTCAGAAGTGGGAGAACAGGTTTTGGTGCTAAAAATAGGGATTTCTGATTTGAAATGTAGATTAAGCCTATTGCAAAGGCATGACTGCCTTTAATTGAATACTTTATTTTAAATCTCTGTATTATTCCAGCAATGAAGCATCAGTACAATTTGTTGGATCAAATAAGCCATCAGGAGCTCAATTAGGTAACATCAGCTCAAGCTCTTGAGCCTTACTCAAATATCCCTGAAACCAGTGAGTATCTTCCATTGATTTCAGCAAGTTTTGCTTCAGATCCATACTCATTTCCTTCCAACCAATAAAGTGCTGCCATTTTCTCAATATCCTTTTGCAGTTCTCCTTATTTGTTTGCCCTGTGATCACTTCAGTCTCTAAAAGAAACCCATAATGGATTTAACTTTATCTTTTAATTGAAAACAAAGGAAGGAAGGCAATACTTTTTCAATATTTCTATATCCTTTAATCCAACTTCTAACAATTATATCCACAGCCACTTTATTCTTGGGCTGGCATTAAAGTATCCAGCTGTTAGGGTTTCTAAAGCTTCTGGACTAAGAACCCTACGATGACAAAAAATAAAAATTTAAGCAGTTCCTGAGCTAAAAAAATAATGTTTTGAAACTTCTTCCATTCCAACTGCAATCACAAAATGCAAGCACTGGGTCTGATTAAAAAACACGTTACTGGAACCTGAAATTTCTTCAGTCTCAGCAGCTCAGTTTTGGGCTTAAAAAGGGTTTTGGACGAATGTTCAGATAACATGGTGGGTTTTTCCTAAGTCTATATTTTAATCCTGAGAGCTACATTTCTTTATCAGTGTTGCTGGTTTAATCAAACCATTTTTATTCCTATTCCTTCCCAGGCTGTCAAGATTATGTCCCTATTTGCATTTTCGTTCTCTTGCCTTCAAACCCAGAGTTTAAATCTGTGCAAGTTTTTGGTAAGCTGGGAGATCAATATCTGGAAGTTTTAGTAAATCCTACTTTATAGATAATGAATTGTGCTTTTGATTTGTAATTTTAAAGCCATGAAAGTTTTCTGAATATATTGCAATGTCCCTTATAATTTGTCTTCCTCAAGAACTTCCATTTTCCTTAGAGTTTCCCTCTTTGTCTGAAAGAAATTCCATTCAGTGGCCATGTACTCCTGATAGAAACAAGCACCAGTTTGACCTTTTAATTTTGTTTTCATTTACTTTAGAGATAACAGAAGACTGATATTAATGTTTTGTAGTTGGGACACCTCTATGTTGTCAAATCTCCCTTAACACATGGTGGCAAAAACTGCATATCTGATGCTCAGCCTGTACTCTCACTACCCAAAATGTTTTTCCTCCTGATTTACATGATTAACTTATTTAATGAGGCAGAAAGAAGGTCTCATCCATTGTAGTTAGTCACAAGCAATGCAGTACTGAATAAACAGCAACAGCACATTAATCTCTCTGACTTTTCATTATTACCCACTAACAGGAACACATTTGTACCTGCTTTCATGGTTAAATGCACTTGTTTGCTGGGTTTAAGAAGGGAAGAAAAAAAGCAACCCCAAAACTATGGCACAGCATATCAAGAAACGCATTTTGGGTACTGCAGGAAGTGCAGGAAAGGCCAGAAGGGACAGTTTGTCCACAGGCAATGATAAGAGGCCATGGCAACTTCTGGCACCATGGGAAGAGCTTAGGAATGGAAACCACATGAAATAACTCACCCCCAAGGAAGGGAGCCCTTCCTCCTTTCAGCAGGAGTGAAATAAGCAGAGCTCAGTAAAAGATCCTGGTCTGCCATGTGTGAGACATGGAAATGCACAGCCTTTTCATGGGCACAAATGCTTGGGGCCTTCCACACCAAATGTTTCCTCAGAGGCAGAAGACACGATCATATATCATGCATTGCCTTTTCCTACCATTTCCTCTCCAAAGAGGCAAATAAAAAGTGGCATTTGGTGCTATGTGTAATGTGGTGCAGCCTGCTGACATTACTGTGTGACAGCATTGCCAAGCAGAGCCCTCTCCCCAGCCAAGTGCCCATTAGAATGGTTGATGATGGTTGGATTTTGTCTCAACAGCCACTGTCCAGCACATCCATGTGCTCCAAAGAGAAGTGTGATGATTACAGTAAGACCCCTTTGTCACAGTCTTGACTGGGGTTTTTTGGTTGTGTGACAGCCCAGCTCTGGGGCTGCCCTGTGCCAGCAGGACCAATGTGCCAACATTAAAAGCCAAGCTTTGGGAGCAGGGTCTGACTCAGCAAGACATGGTGAACACACAGAACAGGAAATTCCAGCAGCACTCCCAGAAAGTAACACCCTTGTAGCTCATCCTCTCAGTTAAAACCACCAGAGACTTGAACCACTGCTCATCTTGAAACACTTTTTTTTTTCACTCCCAGAATAGCTAATGCAAATGAAGATGATGGAAAATGCTCCTTTACAATCATTCCATCAATGCCCCTTCCAGCCCCAGCACTTCCAGGGATGGAGCATCCACAGCTTCCCTTGGCAACCTGTTCCAGTGCCTCACCACCATCACATTACATAATTGCTTCATAATATCTAATCTAAACCCGCAATCCTTCAGTTTAAACCATCAACCCCTGATGGTTTTCTCACTTTTACACTCTTGATGATGGTACTTCTCACTTTTACACTCTTATCACAATGTGCCCTTGCAAAAAGTCCCTCTCCAGCTGCCTTGTAGCCCCTTTTAGGTGCTGGAAAGCTGCTATAAGGGAAGATATCAATATCATAAGCAATACATTCATCTATAATATCCATTATGCAGAAGTCTTTGTATTCTAGGAATTAAATATTAGCTAGATCTATCCTTGTCTGCATGAAAAAAACAGTACCATTGACCAGCAGTACTTTGAAGGTACCAACAACTTTAGATCAGAATCTTTCCACACAAAGGTTTTTTGTTGGGAGATTTTATACTTTTTTCTAATGAACCCACAGGCAAACTTTGAAGGAAGGAGTATAAAAGGCAGTGAACAAAGCAAGGTTCATGTCCATTTTTGTCTTTGTGGAGAACAAAGAATCTGTCTGAGAATCAATATTTTGTAAAGGGTTGAGCTGCCATTGCTCCTGTTCTGTCCCAAAGCACCAGAGCAGAACCAAAATCTTCCTAACCCAGAGGACTCATGTAAAGAAAGCAGCACATTTCTGAAAGATGAAGGAGCTGTTTAAGACAAAACAAGGTAGTCACCAACAGGAAATAGACATTTCTAAATGTAGAAAACCAGTAGGAGAGGAGAAATTAGAAGACAGAGCTGGGGGAGGAGCAGTAGGACACTGCAGAGGCAGGGAAGGTGGGTTTTGCCTTTGCTTGTTTTCTAAACATGTTGCAATAACGTAAGTCTATGTTATGGCAGGATTGTCAAGGATCAACACTTCTACCAAAGACAGGGAAGAAGAGTTCAGTAGCTGCTTCCCAGCCATATTTGGAGAGAAGATGTGCAGACCTCTCCCTTCTCCAGCAAGCCAAATCCTTAGCAGACAGCATCTATTCAGGGCGACTTCCCTGCACCCAAGATTGTAGCCTAACAAATCTTGGCACCTCACATACACTCCAGAAGACTGAAAATTTTCTAGTTGTAACAGAGCTTTGTGAAATATTTGACATGAAAGGGGTTATACCAGGGGTTATAGTTCCTAACTATCCTGAATAAAGATTTATATTTGACGGTTCCTAACCAGCATTAATCAAGCTTGGGATTGTACTGCATGCAAAGGTCCCCAAAGCTGAGCACAGGAATGTTTACTAAAAAATCTGAATGGATCTAGTATATAAATGTAAAAATATAATATCACTAATGCTGGGATTGTGAATTCAGCATTAATATAAAACAGAAAAGGTTTCATCACTATTCCCTGGGACACAATTTCACAATCATCTACCTTCACTTTGCCCTCAGACAGCTGCAGAGGCAGATCTGCCTACAGAAACATCTGTAATCCAACTCTTTGGTGCTACACATTCAGAAAGGAAAGCCCTGCACATACTCTCTGCTTTTCCAATATTCTATTTTGTACCAATACAGGACTAGGAAGAGCTTGTTTCAAAACCATTGATATCAATTGAAAAAAAAAAAATAGATGTGGGAAAGAAAGAACAAGCAGGTAAGGGGTACCACAGCAGGGTACAATCAATAGAAATTAGAATAAAGAGAGACTATGATAAAAGATGAAAGTTTGGAATAAAACAACCCACAAGTCCCATTTCCTTGGCCTGCAGCTGGTTCTTTTCTTGCTGCAAGCTGTGTTTCTGGGAACCTGAGCAGCCTGCAGCCTGATAAACTGCTGCATCAGGAGCTGGGGAGAGGTTACCCTGCTGCTCAGTCTGTCATTAACCTCTTCCTTGTGCTCCTGTGTCTCACAAAACTGGGATTCAAGGACAGAACCAGGGATATGGATAAACAGGCTAAAACAGACCTACAAAACTCCTCTGTCACTCAGGTGGGTGAAGCCACCTCTGCCCCACATCTGCTCCCAGCCCAGAGGGTTCCCTCTGCCCACAACATCTGGAACACCAGCACTGCAGCCCCACTGGAGTTACAGGGACTGACAAGGTACTTCTCACTTTTACACTCAATTACAACCTTCCAATTCCCAGTACAGAGCAAGGAATCTTTTAACTTGTCCCCACAGCTGCCCAGGTCCACCTCAGTAGCTTTTCATTTGGTATTTTGCATTAAATTTCCAAAGACTTGAAACAAAAAAAAATTCTTAATAAAACAAAATTAAAGCAAATCAAGTAACAGTGACAACAACAAAACTTTATGTTAATTATTGGGGGTGTAATATTCTCCACTTCTCCATACTTAGTATTCAAGCAAAGAACATGAACTATACAAGACAAATCAAAATGTAGCCCAGCTCTGCATTAGACACAGAGTACCCAGACATGATACAGTTATTATGTGCAACCATTTCAATTACAAAGACTGCTAAAGCATGTAATTCAACAGCCACTTCATACAGTATCTCTGCAGCTGATCTGGCAAGCAAGAGCAGGACTTGCAGATTAAGTGTCAGCCTCCCAGCTGCTGTATATGCTACCATTTACTTAAAAATGCATTTTCTCATTTTAATTGCATTGTGCTGACATGCTGAATCAGAGTTTCTTTCCATGGCAAGCATCACAACCCAAATGTATTTGAAAGAGTTGAGTTACTTAAAATATGCACTATTGCAAAGTGTTTTCAGCATGTGTTTATGTTTTTTACAACACCAGATCATCTCTTCATGTTACAACATGCTGTAAACTGCTTAAAAATTAATTAATATCATGGTAACAGAAGTGCTATCATGAGAATTGTTTACTCTTTGGAATTTTAAGAATATTCAACAGCCTGGCTAGCATCAGTTTCTAGAAATTAATTTTGAAATCTGATAGCAATAGTTAAGGTCTGTTGCAGAAGAGTTTTCATGATGTGACAATTATAATACAATTTTAACAATCAAGCAGATAAAAGCAGTGTCAGTGATCCCAATGAATGTGTCTAATTAAATGCCTCCAAAGGAGAAAATGCAATCATTTAGTAGGTCTAATTTCATATTACTAAAAAAAACCTAAAAATTCTTTTTGTTCACCCCAAAAATTCTTTTTGTTCACCCCACAGTTTCACATGTGTGTGCTGCTTTGAGATGTATGGAGTATCCCAGAGCACCAGTGGCAGGAGCAGCCTGAAACATCCATCTCTTGTCCATAGAAATCACACAATGCAACATTTTATTTTCCAAAAGACATTTTTTTAAGAGTATTTCACAGGATTTTCAGCAGAAAACTTTCATCTAACCAGTTTCTCAGACATCTTTTCTCAACATCAGATTTTTTTTCCCATGGGAAAAAATCTTAATTTTTTTTTTTTCAGCATCAGACACTATTTCCATGTATTTCATGAGAAAATAAAGCTGTTTGCAACTGTTGTAACTGAGGGAACATTTACCAAGACACATTTCTTGGCATAAGCAAGGCAAATTATTATAGTAACAAAACAGCTATTTCACCTCCAGCAGCTATTTAAGCACCAGGATATGGTATTAGTCTTACCTATTGACCTTTGATTATACTGCAGATATGAAAGAGAAGAGTAGTGTATTTTTTATTTCTTTTTTATTTCCTGATTTTAAAAAAATAGTGTGAAAGCACTTACCAGAGGAATTGTTATATGGGCAAAATATCAAGATGAAAATTCAGCTTCCTGTTTGTATAATTAGGAAATGCTTTTTGTAACTAATGGGAATTTAAGCATCGATTGGATGAAATAAATACTTGGACAAAGAGCAAATATAATGCAGTAAATTCATCCTCTGTTCAAGTTCTGTGTGAGCACAGAGTAGGGAGAGGAGCAGACAAAAAACCAGCTCTTTTCTGTGATTTCTTGAAAGCTGGTGCCCAGAGACCCTCAATCAGGTAATTGATGAATTTTGTACTTAAGCAGGTAATGCTAATTTACAGCAAGCTGTGCAATCATGCCCATCACCAGAAAGAGAACATGCACTATCACCTGAACACAGTCTGCTGGCCACAATTAGAGTACAATGAAGCATTTCCCTGGGTTAATTCCTCTGTGTCTCTAAAATTGACCTTTTTCTGGAAATTCCTCACTATTCAAGCCTCCCTTGGTCTGGTTTTCACCTCATTGTGTATTCCTCTTCTCCATCTCAGCAGTCCATTAATGTTTAGTGCTGTCTCCCACCTTGCCTGGAGTCTGTTCTAACATCCTGCAGTGCTCAGTGTTCCATGCTTCACCCCTCTGCCCTCGCTGGGTACTTCACTCACACACAGCTTTTTATTTACAGTGGTAGCTTAACACAGCAGATTCAGAGGTCCTACTCTCCACTGAGGCACTTTCTGTCTGATCCCACATGTTCCCCACTCTCAGCACCATCTCCAGCTTTTTCAGCAGCTTGTCAAAACTTTGATATTTCTCAATATCTTCTAAAAGCTTCCTTGCTCTCGCTCTCCTTTTTCACAGCTGGAGATGATGTGATTTTCCCTGCTGTTCAGCTTTGTAATCTCAGGTTTGTTTCTGATGTCTGGTGCTGTGCTTTCTCTCCTCAAACAAAGGTGAGGAGGATTCAGGTGTTTTCATTCAATCCCCAGGCACTCAGCAACAGAGGAGATGGAGTCAGAGGAGGCACCTGGTGCTGTCTCTCCCCCAGCTGAAAGCTCTGCTCCTCTTTCCAGCCCTTTACACCTTGCAGAAATACAAAATTCATTGCATCAAGACCTCAGTTAGGGCTCTGCATGCCATCCCTCCACTCTATCCCAAGGCACTGCCCAGTGAAAGAGCCCTGAAGTGCTCCTGGCTCTGCAAGCACTCAGGATTTGTCTGCAGCAGCATTTCTCAGGGCACAGCTGGCACAGCTGGCACCCGCCCTGTCCAGCTGAAGGCACCAGTTATTGTTTCTGGGATGGAGGAAAGAGGGGGACACTAATACCTATCCCATTCTCAGCTTTCACTCTTTATGAATCCTGCCCCATTTAATGGGAATATTGGGGATCACAGAGTGTGAAAGGGCACAGTCTTTGGCAGGTTGGTTAACAGCTTTCAAGCCAAGTCTCCCTGATTGAGTGATTTCCACTTGGACTCAGTTATGCTTCCAGCACAGGACAATGAAATCTTTTTTTAGCTCTACTCTACTGCCCGGCTAGACACTGGAGTGAGTAACTCACTGTGCTGTGAGCTTTAACATGCCAGTAAAGAAGATGTTTGGGATGGCTATGCTGGGTTTTTCCCTTTATTGAACTGACATTCACATTTTACACTATCAGCTGAAAAATTCTCTTTTGGCCAAACGTTTATTTATCCAAGGTCTCACCTTTTCAAAAAACCTCCCAAAACAAACCTTATTCTCAAACAAAATTAAAATTTTATTTGAAATTGTTATAATTGCAATTATTATTGTCTTTTCTAATCACTTTCAAAATCAGAGTACTGTCTGTGGTGCTCCACAGTTTCAAACTGAGCCTAAATGTTTCCTAAAATATCCTCTCTCCCAGCTTGCTCTGGCAATCCATGAAGCAGTAGAGCCCAGCTATTTTAAAACTGCTAAACCCATCTTTTTCATTCCAACAAAGTCACTTGAAACTTACTGTTTCAGTTCTCAACCCATTTATAAATCCCTTCCAAGAAAGGTTTGGAAGAATTTAAGCCAACATTATGTGGTAACTCCTCCCTTTTCCTTAATATCCCAACTGATGTTGTACCTGACTGTTGTACCTGCTCACTAGCAGCTCTTTTATTTTCTTACAGAAAAGGATAGCCACAAATAATTCTCACTCATTGCATCTAAATCTGGAAAATGATGTTATAGGCAGGTGGTCCAACTCCTTATCTACATGCAGATTGGTAATATTCATTCATTACAGTAATTCCTGAAAACAAAGACAAATATATTTCTTTTTTAAATGGCCCTGTCCCACTTTATTTTCTGCATTGAACCTAACATAGTTTGTGCAGTCAAGAAGAGAACACCCCCCACCAGCCTGGGTTTTGCCTCTGCTTCCCATGAACACCATTAAGTGTTTAATGGAGCTTGCTTTCCATGGAAGTAAAGCTGGGAGTGAGTAGTTAATGAGACTGAGCACTGCATATTTTTTTCTGGAAAGAGTGAATTATGTGTGTTTGGGGATAAATGGCTAAAAAAACCCTCTCAATACTGAAAGATTATGTGCCAAATTCATAAATGCCCATTAATGCACAGACCTCATTTTTCTTTACCAGTTACTGATGCTCCTTGTCTCAGGCTGATTGTACAGCTCAGCAGACCAATCCTGGGGTGTAAATGGTTTGGGAAGTCAATTGGAACACATTAAAAAAGAAATACAGATTTTGCCAGCACTGGGAAGCCCTGGCTCTCTGCACATTGCTGCTCTCAGGATGCCTTTGTGACATTGCTTCACCATACAAAACTCACTTTATGAAACAGCAGCTCTGCAGCTGGGCAGTACCTGGAGCTAAGAACCACCCTGAAATCTCTCTGCATTCTTCATCCTCTTAGGTGGCAGCTCCCCAGCAAGACCAGGGATGCATAAAGGAAGTCTGAGTTCCTTTATCAGCAAAAGGAGAAGCCCACAGGAGTGAGATTCACCTCACCATCACCTGTGGCAAATCCAGGGTAGAGCTATCACTGCATTTCTATGAAAACATTTGAATACAAAAAGCCAATTATAATATTGGCATTCCTCCTACAGAATAACAGTCCCTTTTATCATTTCAGTTGCAGTAATTTACTGCTGCTCATACTTCTTTGGAAAAGCAGAAGTTTCTAGAGCTGCAGCCAAAATGCTTGGTAGGGAGTAATGTTCATGCAAATAGTTTTGATCCATTGGAAAGCTCAGAATCCACTTTCTAACACTGGCCCTAGGTACTTCCATGTAGTTTCAAAGATGTTTATAAACCTTTACTATTAATATAAATTTAAAATAATTGACAATAATATATTTATTCCTCAGATATTACCATTAGGGTACTAAACACACATTTCTAAACAGTTCAGATTAGTCTCTATATGTAGCAATTATGTATATAGCTTTTATAATGCATTTCAATTTTTTTAAATTATAGTCTAGCTGGGCAAAATATTTTCAACATAGAAAGATAAAAGGATCTAAACAGCTCAACCAAAAGCTTTCTACCAAACTATTTTCACTAGACAAAAAACCCACAAGCTGTAAAAGCAGCAAAAATTTTAGTAGCCTCTCCTCAAACTATTATTTCTAGGAATGGAGTGGAGAAAAAAGGGAAAGGTAGCACAAGTGAAAAGTTACTTCTTGGAAACAGAGTCAAAACCACATATTAAAGTAAAACCAAAGTATAATTTAAGAAAAATTTTGAACACTACAGGGGGAAAATACCATTTCTGTAGAGCATGAACAGGGGAGAGTTTAGGTGTGAAAAACTAATAGAAATATTGTTATTTAAAAAAAATATTTGTATTATATATATTTTTACTAAGTAGAATATTTAAATTTTCAGATCACCCATACTGGTCTAGTCTAGTACAGGTCTTCATGTTTTCTTGCTATTCAGTTCAAGAGGTAATGATCAGTAATGTAACACAAAATTCTAATATTTAAATGTTTTAGAAAGGATCAGTATTTTCTCACTAATTTCTGCCAAACTGAAGTCCAATACTACCTGAATATTTTCAATAAAACAATCCCCAGATGACAGAAGTGTGGTTATCAGTGCAGCTGCTGAGGAAAAGACAAGCAGTAGTTGCAGAAGAAGCTGTACTGCTCAGGTAGCAATTACAATAAATTCTGTTCCTTCCCCTGATGAGGAAGACTGCCTAGAACAGAGGCTAGACAGAATTAAAGGAATAAAGCAGGGATTTATTACAAGGCCTTCAAAGGACACACCTTGGGCAGTACAAGAGCCTGGCCAGGGCTCCACCCAAGATGGACCCAGAATCACAAGTTTTCACACTTTCGTAAGTTTTGATCCATTTATATGTTGGGGTTAATTGTCCAATTACAGCTCCAGGTTATGCAGTCCCATCCTCCCAATTTGCTCTCCTCAATTTGCTGGTTTTTACACTTTTTGGGCCTGAAGCTGCAATGGTGTCCTTGGTTCTCAGGTTGGAACAGGATTGTGTTGTCTGACTAAACTGAGGGGAGAACTTGCTAACACTTCATATGAAGTTCAGAGTTACACAATAACGCAGTACAGAATCTGGAAAATAAGAAAGCTAAATTTTAAGGTGTCACCCTCATCCCCAGCATCCCTGAGATCCCACAGGATCCTGGGTGTTATATTACAATAAAATGGAGATATTCTACTTCCCCAAAAGTTTCCTCCAAATCCCTCCACTAGGTCCCAACAGCCCTAGTGCACAGGTGATTTCTTCAAGTGCAAATACAAAACCTCAGCTGATTTAAAGAGTAATAATTGTAGAAAGAAGAACATAAATAATAAATGTCAGAACAATCTATCTGTGTTGTTATTTTCTAAATATCCTTTGTAGTTCTCAATGGAGTACATCTCAATGTACTATCTCAATGCACTTCTTTTGAATCCCAACCAAATTATTAATCTCCTCACAAACTGCTATAAAATGAATTTTAACTGCAAACCTGCATCTCTCACCTCCTCTCTTGCATTTTAAATGAATGACTAATTCAGCTTTCCTAAAAAAAACCACAAAAAAAAACCTTTAAAACATAATAAAACCTCAAGTGACTGCCAAACTTAGCAGGGTACTGCAAGGTACAAGACAGTCATATTACATTCATCTGTGCAAATGGGAAGCATAACACTGGGAAACAGTGGCTGTTCTTTCTAGATAATTATAATTTGGAATTGCAATGAAGCAAACAGAATTTCTCCTGTGCAGAGCAGAATTTCTTAGAGCTGAAGTCTCCACATCTTACTGAGACTCCACATCCACCAGAGAGGGTAGGAGGTGTCAGCTTATCTGTTGTTTAGAAGAGGGTTACAAATAAAAATTGGGCATTACTTGTTGCTTATGAGAGAGAAATAAACAGTGTTGAGAGTTTTTTACAGATTGAGGAGTTCTTGCTAGACAATGGCCACATTCAGCCGATGCACAATCCAGCCTGCTTGTACTAATGGACAATGGTCACATTAACAAACAATGAATAATGGACATACTCAGAAAGGGGGTCAGTATATCCTTGAAAGAGATACAAGAAGAAGAGTCACCAGGACTCAGCAAGTTTGTCAGCAAGCTTGGGAAAGTAAGGAAAAAAAAAGTGAGTCATGGGTGGGCCAGATGACCACAGTAAGACGTGTGAAAAATTAGGTGATGCAATCAGCACTCTAATTTAGACGTGTGAACAGCTAGGATTAACCAATCATTATTAGTAGAGATCATAATCAGTGATCATTATCATAATCAGTATTAGCTAGAGACACGTGGACAGTAGAGATTTATTATAAATATAGTCTTTTTAGGGATAATAAATTTGGCTTCACTGGATCATATTGGTTATGGTGTGATGTCCCTGAACCTC
>JAWWMS010000287.1:7801305-7831941 GCA_035048045.1 Chlorospingus semifuscus | reverse complement strand
AGTAGAGATTTATTATAAATATAGTCTTTTTAGGGATAATAAATTTGGCTTCACTGGATCATGTTGGTCATGGTGTGGTGTCCCTGAACCTCCGTGCCCCGCAAAACAGCACAAGAAATCTTGCTGAAAAGCAGATAAAGTGATGATGAAGTGATGAGCAGATGCCGTGGACGGGGGGTTGGGAGAGCTGCACTGTGAGGAGCAGCCCTGTGAGCATCCCCAGTGATCCCCATCCCCCTGAAGTGATGGTCCACAGTGCTGACCCAAGACTCTCCACAAAGCACTGCCTTGCTCTCACAACTCACTCTGCTGGTCCCCACACAAAAACACATCTCTGCCTCAAAAGCCACATCTCAGATGTAGGGACAGCCCAGGAACACCACCCAGAGCCCTTCATGGGCAGGGGGAGAGGAGGGATGGCCCCTGTTGCACTCCTGCAGCACAGCAAGGCAAGGCTGTAACGAACAGGAGGAATTTTGCCCTTGGTACAAGTCCCTGCCACAGGATGCTGTGGTTGCTGATGCTTTATAGTGGCTCACAGAGAAGGTGCCCAGGTCAGGAGCAGAAATCCTCTGAGGCTTCTAAAGACATAAAAAGCAGCTCCTGCCTCAGGAAGCCTCTGCTGTTAGAGCTGGGAAGGGGTGGCCAGGATTGTACATTTTATGGTTTTTAACACATTTGCTCTGGGCTACCTGTAAAAGTACAATTGAGAAAAAAAAAAGTATAGGAGTAAAAAAAAAAAAAAAAAAAGAGAATAAAAATTAATCTATTTAGTCTTGCCAGCAATGACTGTCCTGGTTCTTGACCTTGTGCAGAAGTTTCTTTTTAGCTGCTGCATACTAAAAGAGTATTTCACACCACTGCCTCCAAAATATTGCTGTCTTAATTCAAAAGCAACCACATGCAAAAGATGTGTTAGCTTTATAGTAAATTTCTACAGAAGAAGGCAGTAAATACATGGATTAAAACAATTTATAGAAAAAGAACAGGGTTTTTTAAACTGTTAAGATGATTTTATCTGATGTGAATATTTAAGGAAGAGTGGAAGAATGTGAAACACAATTAGTGGGTATCCAGCTACCAGACTTCCTTGAACCTTGACTTCACAGATTAAATGCTTAGTTATGTTCCTAAATGCAAAAGAAAATCTCAAATTTCTCAAAATTCTGAGTTTGGCCAAAAACTCTTGTGCAAGCACTAGAGAGGGTAGGAGGTGTCAGCTTATCTGTTGTTTAGAAGAGGGTTACAAATAAAATTGGGCATTACTTGTTGCTTATGAGAGAGGAATAAACAGCACAAGAAATCTTGCTGAAAAGCAGATAAAGTGTTGAAAAAATTACTAAGAACAACTGAAAAGAAGAGTCATGCACAAGGAATTAAAGTAGGTATGGGCACTGCCAAATGCCCCACACCAACCACTGCAGTGTGAGACAAATCTGGAAGTAGGAAAGAAGGCATTGGGCACAAACAATATTTTCCACAAGAAAGTACAAAACTGCAATTTTTTTCCAATAAATAGTTCTTCTCCTTGTCCAGCAATGTAGGCTTTCAATGGATACACCTGCAACCCAAATTCAGAAAATAGTGTAACCATGACAAGATTTCATCCAGAAAACTTATTTTGTATTTTTAAATTTCTCATCTTTGACTTCAAAATGCCCTTTTGGCCCAAAAAGGAAAATAAATTTAAAAAATAAGCTGGTGAGGGAGAGACACAAAAGAGGTGGGAGATGACATTAAATTACCAAAAATTAATCTTTCTTATTTTTTCTTCATCCTTTTGGTCTTTACTTTTTGTGACCCCTGTGACCATTGCTCTGTGTGTCCTCTATAGTTTCTCCATGTTTCTCCAAGGCTCTTCATCTAGTTTTAATGATGAAGAAAAATCAATGTATATCAAATATAAAGACTCAAAACCCACTACAGACCCTTTATTTGCTGCAGAGAATTGAAAGCAATCATGAAAAAGGAAAACTGGATTTACATTTAATGCTCTCCAAGCCTGAAAATGCAGATTCTTATGGGTTTTTATTTAAAAATAGAAGAGAAATAAAATTCTCAAATGTGTTTTGAAGAATATAGTAATTTTTGGTTCATTTCTTTACTGAAAACCATAACTGACTTTATTCATTACCAGAAGTCTTAATTTTGAGTTGTATCTGGAGGGTATTTTGCAAGATTTGCCTGTATGTGCAGTACAGTAATTACTTTTTTGAAGTGCACTGGAAAAGGAAATGAAGTCAGCAGGTTTATGATCTCAAAGCTTTTTGATTTAATTAAAAGTCATTAGCAGCAACCCTCACTATTCAGTGGCTGAACATGCCCAAATAGAGATCTTAAAGCAGGAGCCATAAAGCTGCAGGTTTTCCAGCATGCTCAGGATGAATATATGGCAAAATTCGAGGGTTTTCCTGTGTTACAGTGGACTGAAAATGTGATAATAGAAAGAATAGCCATAATAAAAAAAAAAAAAAAAAAAAAAAAAAAAAATAAAAATAATAATAAAAAATTAAATGCTGAGCCTAATGTGATTAAAGGTTAAAGTTAGCAGAAGTAAAGCACAGTAATTTATATCATATTTCCCCCATGAATGTGTTGTTTATTAGCTCTGTTCTTGATTTATGGCCCTGGAAACTTTTCAGAGCCCCAGGTCTGAGTGGCCACTCTCGGTCACAGCTGAGCTGCTCACTGATGTGCAGAGCTCCCTTTGGAGCTGCCCAATCTCACAGCAGCCTGTGAGAGGATCCCTGCACAGCCACAGCCCCTTCATTGGCATTCTGCTGCAACACCTATTAACAATTAGATTCCTTTGCCTTGCTATTGTGATTCCAACAACAGATGCTTTTCTTATAAACCACTGAATTTACTCAAATTTAAATGTCGGGCAGAGCAAGTGAAGGCACAGTCCATGAAGCTGCACTGGGAAAATGAGCTCACATCTGTCTCATTATAATATATTGTATTTCCATTTCATTTACTTTCCATTCTTAGCAGAGTTTCAAGCAATTTTTCAATTTCCAAACCAAGCAGCATCTTAGAAAAAGTGAGGTGATTTTTTTTTTCCTTTCTATTGCAGAAAATATATTGTTTGTTGGTATATTTTTGTGGTGTCACACAACCACCCAGCACAATGCTGCTCTCACAAATACATTGTTTAACTAAACAAAACAACATGAAAAAAAACATTATCTAAAAGTTACCAAGGCAGAAATTCTATGAACAGGTTTTCTGATGAACATTTCTGCATAATTCCAGGTGTCATGGGCATAAATGAGTATAAATTTTATACACTGGGTAATTAACTGAATGGGATTTCACAGGGGAAAGTAAGAACACGGGCTCTGACAATCTGCAATTAAATGGGTTGTAGGGCTGGAGTTTTACAGATATTTAGTGATGCAGGTAATGTCTCAAGGAGTTTCTAAAGTACTTCAGTATTTAGGGAATTAGCTCCTTTGATGTTTTCTGATAGATCTCATTAGTTGCACCTTAAGGTATGTCAGTATGGGAAAAAAAATCTTGTTACTGAATTCAGTATCTGCAGATTAAAATAATGACTTGTAGGTGGTTCAGCCTCTGTATAAATCATTTAATGTAAGCAATATTAAATTTTAAGAGCAAGATGAACAATTGGCTTGTCTGATATGATTAAAGATGTGAGGAAGAAAAAAAAATCCAACAGTAAATTCTGAAAGTCTAAAATAAACCTAACAGGTGTGAAGGGCAATTCAATTTGTCCCAAAATACAAAGCAATCAAAGTTGCTATGGTTTTATCATTATTTCAAAATTATGGCCAGTCTCTTGCATACTTGCAAATGTTGAATTTTCAGACTGATTCATCCAAGGCTAGATTGTTTATTCCCAGTCTTTCAATATTTTCTTACTGTTAGAAATTTTAAATGAACATTTTATCATTGAGTTCCCTGGCAGAAGTCCATGTGAGTTGGGACTGTACTTAGAATACAAATGAGAAAATTAATTAGGTGATGACAGTTTGGAATATTAGTTTTCAGCCACCAGTTTTTATTAGGTCTCTTCTTCTGGATGTTCATGAAGTGATTGACAGAAAATTTCAGAAATATGTATGATGTTTTTAAAATTTTCATACTGGAGAACAATATATTCTAACTCACTCTTTTGGGGGAGGAAAACTCAAAAATACCACATTATATTTAAGCTGAATAAGTGCACTGCATGGAAATGCAGGAATTTATCCTCTCTTCTGCCATATTCCATCAGAAATCTCAACTCTCACACACTATAAAAAGTTTTTAGATGACAAAAGAATAAATTTCTTGTTCTTTGCCTGAAAGTTGCTGTACAGCATTGCTGTCCAAATGCTGGCCCACAGATGTGATTTGTATCTCAGTGGCACTGCTGAAACCCAGTGGCTCTGTAAACCACTGCAAAGTTTGCATTAAATGTGGAGTTAATTACCTCAGGAATAAGAATTTTACAAAGGAAAAAAAAAACAAAAAAGAGAAAGGTTTCATTACTTTGAAGAACACATTTAGTGTAAAAATATTCTTTTTTTCCAAACTAGATGAATATTTTAACCTTAAACCTAGAGCTTAACCCTAGTCAATGTAATCTAAATATGGCATCATGAAAGCTTTCTCAGCACTGTGCTTCCACTTAATATTTTTTATTATATATCTTCAACATCCTAATTTCTTGTCTTTCTCATTATATTCTCTTGACATAAAAAAAATTAAATCAAAGTTTAGCCCTTTATAGGGCTTTTGTAGCTCTAGTGCATTACTGTTCAAATGCAAGCACACAGATCTCTCACTAAAATGTCACTGTTTCAGAGACATCTTTGGTGTAAATACAGTTATTTAGATGACAACAGATTATCACAACAGCAGAGGTTCTTGTTCTGTAAAATTTCCTTTTAGTCCAGCCTGTTTTAGAAGCCTACAGCTGTCAGACCTCGTGTCTTTCTCTCTGATCCCTCAAGCCGAGGAACTTTGTTTGTTCCTATAACAAAACACGTGTCTGTCCTTTAGCTGATTAGTGCTTCAACAAGCACATAACAAGATATTCACTGTTTCCAAACGTTTGCACATCAAAGACAACTTTAAGCAGCTTTGTGAAATGAATTTGATTTGTTAAACCCTCAAAACTGCAGAAGGATGGAGCTGGAGCAGCCTGTTGATTCCTTGCATATTGCATAATTAGAATATACAAGTGGTCCAATGCATCTTTGTCTACAAAATACTTGTGCTTTATGTATGCCAAAACTTTGCCATTCTAACTTTCCCAAATAATTGCTATCAGAAATATAACAATATTTTACACACAGTTTACAAAAATGCTCAACTTTGCAGGAATTATAAAGGGCTTTACATCAACCTGCACAGGGGTGGCTTCTGGCCACACAGATCTCTTCACAAATCACAACTATGTGAAACACAACCCATTTTCAAAAGTACTTAAAATAGTTCTCCTACTCTGCTAAGATTGCTTCAATAGCTAGATTTACCTATAATAAAGAGAATTATTGCTGCTCAGTTGAAAAAAGGAGCTAGATTTCTTCTGCCAGGTAAAGTTGAGAATAATTATTCTGAAATGAGAATACAGCTGTGATAAAACAGGAGATGAGAATCAGATTGAAAGTTAGAGCAAAAGATCTTTTTTTTTAAATGAACTCCAAATGTCATTTTCATTTGCTAAATTGAATTCTATAAGCTTCCATAAATTCCATGGCACAGAAGACTAAGTTAAGCAATTACTCCTGAAAATATTATCCATTCCTCTACAGTATTAACAAAAAAAAAAAAATCATAAAACACATACAGCAGATAGTCTAAATATTCATTATAATGAAATGCTGAAATTTACCTATGTGGGTAAAATAACAATATTAGGTTAAAATTATGCTTATAAAAGCTACAAGAGCAGGGAAATCAGGAAGCAGGGAGCTCTGCAGGCATCTCTCTCTGGGAAATCAGCAGCTTCCCCTCCACAGCCAGCAAAGTTCACTGCACTCCTGTGAAATGTAGGGCAGTGGGCAAGGTAAAAGAAGAGAGACCTTGAAACCTTTCCTATCTACATTCCCTACTCAGACTGCATATGGGAACATTCATGAATGTAAAAATCAGTTTAACATACCATTTACATTATTTATCTCATTCTTATAGTTTTGAAGCAGATCTATTGGAACAGCAGCAGGCTCCTGCCATCACTTGGTCTAAGCCAGCTGGATATAAATACTGCTTTGAAAAGACCTGTGCAAACAGTCAAGAAATATTTAGAAGAGCAGGCAGCAAAACCAAAGGAACAGGTCTAGCTGAGATGAGAAAATTGGTATAAAACACAACAGCATCTTCATTAACAGCCACCCAACCATCATGTCACAATCAGCTAAAAGTCACACAGGTCCTCACAGACCCTCCTCAATATGAAAAGTAGGAGAATTCTATATTCAAAATAACCAGGAGTTAGGAAATTAGATCTATATTTGTGCCTAAATATAAGAGGTGTTCTACAAATTAAAACTACCAACCATCAAACATATAAAGCTCCTTGTCCCAAGGATGTCCAAACTCCTATCAGTGCTGTGGTATCCAAGCAGCCACACGGCCACTAGACCTGATTACAGACACCAGCTGACTAAATGCACACTCTGGGCTCTCTGTAGGGAACAGAGGGCTTACATTAAAAGGTGTTACATCAACAGTGTTAATTCTCTGTAAATCTCTTTTGCTCAAACATGAATTTTTAACTAATCTGTGTTTCACGAACACCTCCTTCTCGTAAAATTCTCACCCCAGGTTTAGGGTGAAATAAAGACCTTTCATAGAGCAGTTTGGTTGGACCCCTGAGGTTTGCTCAGGGACTTGGGAGGCTGAGAAGCCAACACAGGCACTGTGGCCACAGGAGAAACAGAAAACACAAACCAAACCCAGTTCCTGTATGTGCTCCCTGCAAGTCCAAAGACACAGCATGGTCAGCTCCTCCTCCATGGCAAAGGCACTCCCAAAGCCTCAATCAGTGATCTAAACCTTTTAATAACCAGTGTCACCTACTTTTGCTGAAAGGACCATTTGAAACTTTTAAAGGATACTCAAATTCCTTTGAATTTTTCCTCTCTTCACCATCTGCATTCTGCTGCATCACTCACAGCCCAGGTGCTGATGGCTTTCTCTAAGGCTGCAACTCAAATTCAGACCAGCTTCAAATAGGGGTCCTGCCTCTCTCCACAGTGAGAGCAAGGCATGACCTCCACAAATCTCTGATCTACACTGAACTGACATGTGCTCAGCCAGTTCAGCATTAAATCTCCTCTATACTCCAATGGTCCCTGCTCCTTCAGGACTTCACTGTCTGATTAGAGAAATTATAAATGCAAACTTGGCTTTCTGATTAATGAGTCATGAACATCACAAGAAGGCAGCAAGTGACCTTTGCTGTTCATTTTTTGCAGCCTTCCTGTAATCAGCATCACAAATACTTTGGCAGAGTTTGTTTATTGACTCTGCACTGGAGCAAAATCAATTTTCTATGCTGTTTTCTTCCAATTTTAGGAAATGAAGCGGTGTTATAGGTGTCTAGGCTTAATAGCTGTGTGCTCTGATTCAAACTGGGTATGGCCACATACAACCCAGATTAGTTCACCTGATCAAGTGAGATTGGATTGCAGGAATCAAGGATTGCAGGAAAAAAATATTTAAGGAATACTGTTAAAATACTGGGAGAAACCCAACAGAACTCAGAAACCATGACTCAAAAAGACAATTTAAAAAGTTCTATATGAAAGTAATTTCATGTAGAAGTTTTGCAGGTATTACTTTAAAATCAAGAACAACAACAACAAAAAGAGATAAGAAAGAAATAAAAACGATGATGCAAAACACATTAAAAGCCTCACATCTCTGCTTATCCTGCTTCCCAGACTGTGCTGTGGCTAACCAAGGAAGGAAGTCCTCAAAGGAAGATCCTCTTCAGGGTGCTGAACACACACTGTTAAAATCATGATGCTTAGGTTCCATACCTCCTTTTGGAGCAGCACCAAAGCACAGAACAACCCCAGGTCTCTGCAGCTGAGGCTGAGCTGGGAATTTCATTATTGGGGATTTGGTGCAGTCAGGCACAAGCCCTGTAATGCTTTACTTAACCAACTGTCCATCAGCCACAGTGAGTCAACTGGTAGGGTCAAAGGCAAAAAAGGGTGTTTTTGAGACTAGATACAGGTAACTCATTCTGGCAGCTGAGATTAAATCTTGGTGCTGGAGTGGGATGTGCAGAGGAAAAGAGCAGCACTCAGCAGCAGTTTTTTTAAAAACAAGTCAAATAGATCCGAAGGAAACCTCAAGAAGTTTTATTTTAACTAGTCTCTAAGAGCTTCTGCAGGATCATGCTGGTGATCATGGGACTGTGAAATATTTACAACAGACAGGTAGCTCCATATCCAAACAATGGTCATTGCAAATCAGTTGTGCAGACAGAAGAACATGAATTTAAATATTTAAGAGGCAGGAGTCAGCCATGGAGTAGACTTTTTCACAGTTCATTAGAAGATTTAGAAGCAAAACTCTATTAGCATTCTTCTGCACACAAAAGGCTGATTTAGGAGAGACTAGATGAATTAATAATCAAATATGGTAATGCATATTAACTACAGAAAAATCTGCTCTAGAAGGTACAGCCATGGTTGCTGAAGTGTGGTGAAAATAAAACCAAGTACTAGTTGTCCCTACGAAAGGGAACAAACACCCTTGAAAAATGTTACTTTTATGTTGATTCAGAGCATGTGGTCTTTACTAATTTATTTTGTATTAAGACAAGATAATATCTGGGGGCCTGTTTCCATCACTAGCAAATATATGAATGAACTGGCTTTTTGCCTCAACTGGTATTTCCTGAATGAATAAGAATGTTAGCTCTAAGCAAGACACATTGCAGCAGCACGCTGCACCAGGCCCCCTGTGTGCTCTTCTGTGCCAGCACACAAAATCAGTTTCCTTGTTTTGCCATTCATTGCTTTTCTTAGGGATCTGCTGTGCCTGTAAAACCCTGGAAATGGTCAAGAATATTGTGTGCTGAATAGGAACAGTTGTGACTACCATGAGGAGAGGAAGATATGAGACAAGGAGGAAGAGGAGGAAGGATTTTCCAGCTGCTGCAGAGCCCCTTCCCAGCCCTGCTTCCTGCAGTGGGATAGGTCATGCAGTCACTGCCAGGCAGGAAATCTCCTAATGGCAGGGGCAGCTCCCACAAGAGGAGGGTCAGCATCAAATGCATCAGCAGGGCTGGCACCCTCCACCAGACCTGCAGAGTTAATTGCTCTCTCCAGCTCAGTGTTTGATGCAAACTCTCTGAGCTTAATGAAGCTCGGTGGTGCAGGGAGGAGGAGGCTGCACTCACTCAGTTAATGCTGCTCACTCTGCACAGACTCTGAGTAAAATGCAATTTCCATCACCACTGCACCTGTAATAGTCATTGCTTAAAACATGGGTGCCATGTGTGCTTCCAGCAGCCATCCCAAGGAGAGCTGCTGCCTCTCCCAGCTGGGATTCAGAACAGTTCAGCATGACACTGTTATTCACAGCAATTTGTAAAACAGTCCAGCCCTGCATCATCATGAGTTTCATAAACACAGGTACAATTGTGCTCCTATGTGCTCCTGTATCATTCAGAGCTCTGCTGGGAGAATGTTTGCACAGAAAGGCTTTGCCCATTCCTAAGGACTCATCGTCACAGGAGGTCTGGAGCCAGCAAGGACACGGGCTACAAGGGCAATGCAGGCAGAGCATTATAGTGAATATAATGAATGTCAGTCCCTGAGCAACACAGCAAAACTGCAAACCTCCAACCAGGCCAATTGGGAAAAGGAGGAAGGAGATCAGAAAAAAAGAGGTGTGCCCCAAAGTTATAATTACTGAGTCTCCTGAGGAGAAAATGGTGAAATCGTGTCAATTTTCAGGAACACAGTTTAAAAGTTATTTAAAAAATGAAATACTGAAGAGCAAGCAAACTGTGAGTCTAATATCAACTTCACAAGTACCAAATGGGAGAGGTTTTCACTTACTTTGTGCACTGAATACAAACCAAAGTTTAGAGATTAAATGTCAACAAATGAAGGCAAAGCATTAATCTATTGTGCCATATCACCTCACTCCCAAATCACTAACAAGCTACTATCTATCTTATCTCTGCTTCACTTATTGACAATCTCCATTTGTTTCATCAAGAAAAGGGACAATCCATTCTGGGCTCAGCATACATCGTCCTAAGCAGAAATAAACACTTTGCAATAAATGGCATATACACACTTCTTTGGAAAGCAGGAGGAACTGATCCTTTTTCATTCCTCAGAAAAGAGAACCAAGTCTGAAACCACTCTGTCACAGCCAACACCAACACACCCCGTGGCTCCCATCAGCTGTGAGGGGAGAACCTTCCTTCTCTGCACTTTTGGGTGAAATCAGGCAGCCTCCAGGACAGACAGCTCTCCTGGACACTGTGCACAGCAGCAAGGTCATATTTAATGGGATATGCCTTTTGGGGAGAAGAGGCTTTCAGGCAGACAGCAATGTCAGACAGACCTAAGGGCTGTATTTGAATAGTTTCTCAAGAGCCAAATTGTATAGAGGAATCCAGTACCTATGTGAGGTTCCTTACAGGGGAACAACAGAAATTGTTCTTTACAAGCATTACATTTTAAGGAGTGAAGGAGACTTTTTTTTTTTTATATTTATTCATTTTGTATCTTACTTTCTTTTAGAAAAGCCTTGTGGTGACTGAGATATCTGCCCTCAACAGACAGAAGGCCACAAATAAGCAACCTCAAGAAACCTGACACAAGTCTCCAAGTTTAGCTCCCTTTTCATCTGTGAGTTGCAACACAACAAGCACATAAAACACGAGAGGAGAAAGGTTTTCTCAGCAAGAGCTTGCAGGTACCTGGACACTGATCATTTGCAGGTGAAACAAAACAATGAGGGAACTGCTGTCCCTTGGCCACTGTCACTACAGCAGGGGTGATTCCTGAATAGGGGAAATATAGTATTAAGAGTCAAAAAAAAAATCTGGATGATGTGGTCATGGTGATACTTATAATGTAATGATTACATTTTGAAGTCAAACATCCCTGAAGTGCAAAGATGTTTTTGTTGCTTTACAATACCAGCAGCTCACACACACAGAGCTGCCACAATCCACCTTCTGCTGGGATTCAAAATTATTTCCATGTAACTGAAAGCTCCAAAACCCTTTTCTTTTTTTTTCTTTTTTTTTTCCATGAAAGCTAAGATTTCTTAATGCATTTGTGTAACAGGATGCTTCTCTGACAAACATCAAGGCCAAAGTCAAAACAAAAATATTACAAAGTACGCAAGATCCCAGGTACAGATCACCACTGGAGATGGATAATAGACTTGATGGACCATTAGAGTGCTCCACTGTGCCTCTACAGAGCCAGCAGGGGAGAAGGAGGCAGTGAAAGCAACAGACTGCAGATTAGAAAGGAGGAAAATTATGTAGGGAAGTCAGCTAAAAAGAGAAGCTTCTTACTGAGTTTCCCACTAATATTTATCACAGCACTATGGCCCAAAAGAAATACTTATGCCTTGCCAGGTTAAATACTTTGCAAACAAATATATTGCAAGCTGGGCTGAGGAGATGTAAAATCAATGCTATAAACATGTGTCATTGCTAATATTGGCTCATATTTCTACTGTTTACAGCATTTAACCTGTACCTCAGAGAAGTCAATAATTATTACATCAATAATGAACACTAACGTCATTGTGGCAACAGCAACTGGGAAAATTTTGTACCTTTGTCATGACAAAAGTCTAAAAATCATAACACTGGAAAGCAGAACTGGACAGTTTGGCCATAATTCTGCCCTGCCTACCTGCATACTTAACAAATGTAAATTTGGTGCTGCATTTATCACTGTAACTACAACTGCAGGGATGCTGACTTTAAAAAGAAATGCCAGAGAACAGGATGCCAGAGAGTTGACTAACAGTAAAGTCCTGATAAAAGCATTAGTCATAACAGAATAATCAGATACAATCAGAAGGGGAATAAATTCAGTGGTAAATCTGAAAAAAACATTCCCACCAATGCAATACAGCATTAACTTTCCAATTCATGACTGTGCTGTCTAATATAAATGCAATATAATTAGTTAAAATAATAAAACTACAAAGTTTGTGTTTTTATCAGAAAATGTATAAAGCAAGCAGATAGAAGTGCCTCTACCCTGTAATGTTTCAAGATTGTTCCAGTGTGTACCAGATACCCGCAACAGTTTACATCCATGGAAAAGGGATAGACTGTGTTGATAAGCACAAAATCAGAATTATACGAGCCTGGGCTTAGTCCTTAATGCCAAACTCTGTGTAAATGTGAAAGCTGGGCTCTGGAGATAGCAACCAAATGTCATATTTGAACAAGTGATATTGGGAAAAGCTAACTGGAGGTCCCAGAAATAGAACTGCAGGGAGGAAGCAAAACCATGGGGGCAGTGAGTTCCCAGCTAGGATCTATCCTTCACTCAGAGCAAGATGGAGGGACACATTAAAGACATTTCTGTGCTGCTCAGTCACAGAGAGAAAGCCATTTTTAATGGAATCATAAAAGTTTGAGCCACTATAGGGATATCTAGGTCACCCAGGCCATTCTCCAT
The DNA here is from genome assembly GCA_035048045.1 of Chlorospingus semifuscus. Taxonomy (NCBI): domain Eukaryota; kingdom Metazoa; phylum Chordata; class Aves; order Passeriformes; family Passerellidae; genus Chlorospingus; species Chlorospingus semifuscus. The sequence continues at coordinate 7,819,297 of JAWWMS010000287.1, read as the reverse complement.
CACTCCTGGAACTGAACCCCACCATGGGACAAGTGCCTTCGATGAGCTTTAAATGACAGAAGGAGCCTGGGAAGGTGCAAAAAGAGCATGAGCATTCATTTCTGGCTTACATTGAGTTGTTAAGGATGGCCAGCATTATGGTATTCTTCAAGGGACATGGGAGCCCAAACCACTGCACACCAAACTGTTTGTTCCACATTTATGTATTTTTCCTACATTATTCCACACCTTATTTTCTGGCATGCATTTCAACTGCTATTTTAATACTCAACACAGGACATTATTAGCTGGCAGACTGACACTTTTCTAGGTGGTCCCACTGGTTTCTTTGTCTATTTAATGGAATGTATAGGCACTTATATGCCTCCCAATCTTAAAAACAGAACTCCATCAAACAAATTAAAAAACCAATGGCATACGTAGTTAAGTTCCTACTGGCAGCTCTGATATGTTTTCATTAGTGTTGCTATTACGTTTACATGAAAATATACACATTTCTCAGTTTTCTCACCAAGTTTCACCATTACTCCATCAATGCCCTCTCTTTTTTTGATGCAATTTACTCATGCAGCTATTTTCAACTGCTTTAGTCTCATCTTCCTTCCTTTATTAAATGTCTGCTTTTTTATGAGAAATGTTTCATTTTCAGGAAAAGTGACAAGTGTACTAGAAAGTCATACATAAGCACAGCAATCATTTCTCTGTCCTGTGCAGTTAAAGCAGACACATAGATTAGAATTTCCATGTTTGGATATTTTTCTGTTCTAACCTTTCCTTTTCAAATCAAACATGATGATAACTCTTCCATAAAACATTTAAATGCTGTTGAGGAGTGAAGCAGGAGCTGTTTCTAAGCTGACCTTGCTTTCAGCTTAGAAACAAAAGTGTTCAGTAAATGGCAGACATGGAGAAACACTGCTGCAGTCAGAGCACAGAAATGGCACAACACAGACTCAGAACTGAGATGAGTGAACTAAATTTAGAAAGACAGAAAAGTAAAAATAGGATGAAGTTCACAAGATCAGAGCTAGCTGTATTTTTAGGTCCATGGAAGGCAACAGTGAAAAATAGAGGCGAGCAACATCTTGGTTGAGGAAGCAATGCATGCTAAACCCTAAAATCCAGCATATTTTAGGGCAATCTGTGCCCTGCCCATTGCCAGCAGGGCAGAGCCCTGAGCCCTTGGCAGCAGCACAGACCAGCAGGTTCTGTCCAGGTTTGTCTTTCTCCCCCAGCCCTGTGCACACACAGCACGAGCCCTGCAGAGCCTGCAGGAGAGCCCAGGAGCTCTGCAGAGGTGCTCAGCAGGTCTGGCATCTCTTGAAGAGAGAACTTAAAAAGAAGCAAAAATATCTGAAGAGCCAAAGAAAAAGATCCAGCAATAGTCAGCACAGCTGCTGTAGAATAAATGAGGTCTCAATTATTATTTTTAGCAGAAGTCACACACTCCGAGTCCTGGTCCAAAATAAAAGATTTCCATTATCTCCTACAGCAGAGGGAAGTTATTTCCTACATAGCAACCCATCCCTGAGAGCTGCAGTACATCCACAACTGAATATAGACTCTCACTTATTTCATACTTCCCAGCCATGATCGTGTACAGAGCTTGAGTATCAGAGATGCAACATTCCTGGGCAACAGATGCAGGAACTTCCACAGAACTTCAGTCCTGGGAAAGTATTGATTGTGTCTAATGAGCTGGGAAGTAATGAAAAACATGACAAGACAGCTCTTGTGGGACCACCAGCAACCTCTGATACACAGAGAATGTTACACAAAAGCTGCTGCTTCACAGAGTCTTGTAATTAATTTAGGGAGAACTATCTGAAAAATAAGCTCATGCTAAAGTAAAATACTTAACTCAAAGAAGTGAAGCCTTTCAAATGAAAACCACACCAATGGATTTTAACTCATAGGCCTTCCTCCTTTTCTTTCATAACTTTCTAAACACAATCCCTATATAGGATAATCCATTCAGGATCATTCCTTAGGAAAACTGCTATAACAGCTTCTCATATTTCATTGCTTTACTGAGCACTTTAATATCTATTTCAGCCCAGGGCACAGGACAATTTTACTATCCTGAACAGCTGAGCAGAAAGCATGTGATATGATTTAGGAAATCCCCAGAATGTTAAGACTGGGTTTTGTAAATCCCTTATCACTATGTCTGCTTCCCACTCCACCTGTTTCATTTGACTCCTTTAAATATTTGTAATGGAAATGGAACTGTAGTCACCATGAGTTGATTTAAAGGACAAAATCTTTATCAGCAGTTCTAAATTCCACCTCACTAGGTACCCTTACACATACAGATATAAATCTGCAACCATTTATTTGGCAACAAGTACAAATGTCGTAAGTTTCTTTTCCCATTGCTTTAACTATCATTTAACACTATGGAGACAAAAAAAACCACAACCCACAGAGGAGTGAGAGCCCAGAGGAACACCAGCAGAGAAATGGAGTGTGGCAGGAAATCTGGGCATGTTAGAAGACCTGAAGGCTGCCCAGGCCTGAAGGCTGCACAGTCAGCTGACAATGAAACAACATCACCATTGATGCCTCAGGTTTTAGTTTTTATATTTTTCAGATTCTGTGCTGCTTTAGTGTGTAGTTCTGAGCTTCATATTAGGGGATAGTGAGCTCTCTTCTCAGAGGAGGGAGACAAAACAATTCCTTCTCTAGCTGGGGACCAAGGACAAATGATCCAAATTTCAGGCCCAAGAGCATAAACAACAGTGGACTATAAGTGGCCAATTAACTCCAATATGCAAATGGGCCAGAACTTATAAAAGTGTGAGACCTCACAACCAGTTGTGCATTTTGCACCCCATTTTGGTTCATCTTGGGTGTAGCCCTGGCTGGGCTCTTGTGCTGCCCAAAGTGCATCCATTGAGGACTTCTAATAAATCCCTACTTTATTCTTTAGCTCTGTCTAGCCTCTGTTCCAGGTCAGCCTTCACAACAAATCATCATGGTCACAAGTGCAAACTACAGAGCAAGAATGTGCTGCAGTTGTGTTTTGCTGAGCAAGGCTGCAAGCAGGACATAACCACAGTGCTGTGTCTTAAAACCAAAATAATTACAAATTACTGTATTCCAAAGCAAAACATGGATGACACCCAAGTTAAAAAAATCAGACCTGTTGTTTTAGCATGCGCAGATTATAGAGAAATGGGTAATTACAATAATCACGATGATCTTTGACAGCAGTGAATTTGATTCAGAAAATATTACCCCTCTCTCATGTTCCCAGTGCTGTACCTAAGTTTGTATTGCTGCAGAGATCTGTAATAACAGCAAGGCTTTACTGAGGACAATATCAGGAAAAGGATTTAGTTCAAAATCACTGCAAATTTTCTGAACTGCTTTTTAAGAAGTTAAATTTCATCTCAGGTTTTAAAAACATAGTACTGCAAATTCCAACACCTTTTTTTAGTAATTCCATCAGAAAACAAATATGACAAATTTACCGGTTTTCCCACGTTCAAACAGTTTAGAGAATTCTAACCCTGTAATTTAAGGTTAAAGTCTACTTGAGAAAAAAACTATCCCAAAAAACAATTTGCCCAAGTGGCAGCACACTTTAGGATGTGCAAATGATCTTCTGAGGTAGTTCCATTCTCATGTTACTTCCCACCCTCCTCACCATGGATTCAGGAGGCAAATATGATTTAAATTGTAGTTTTAAATCACCACAAGTTGCAGTATTAGATTTATTTAACTACAACTATGCAGCCCTGAATGTGCAGAGGAAGACCCCATGGTGGGGATTAATTTTGCCTTCCCTCTGTGTATCCCATAGCTCCCTTTGGGTAATTTAAAAGAATAGTCCTCATCTCCCTCTTTAATTCTTTCTTTTTCAACTCCACACCATTAAAAAGCTTTTCAATTATAAATTGTCAGCAGACTAATTTTCCCTTTTAGGTTAATGAAGGCTACCAGCAATGTGCTCCCCCTCAGTAATACTGGAGAAGAAAAGCAAATTCTCCCTTGACCCTTCCCACTACCTGAGCCAAATCAAGGTGTTCACCCTCACCACATCTCAGCAACTTCTATAAGCACATCTCAGCCTGCCTGAGAACTTAAAATAAAATATGGAACCAAATTATTAAAGTTCTGTTCCCTTTAAAGTGTTCCCCCAAAGAGCAAAAATATATTTTAAAGTAAATCTTTAAAATCCAGCAGACTACATTCCTTTGGGAAATAATTGTATCAACAGCAAGCAATAAAAGAGCAGGCTTTACTAGTTCAGTAAAAAATTACTTTTTTTTTGTTTTGCTGTTTCTGAGATGCCTATTTTCTTCTTAAGAAATATTTTCATTAATCTTATCCAGGAGTCCATTGTTTTTATCCTGCAGTTAGATAAACCTCTCTTGTGCTGGATAGTGTTGGTGAAATTATATATGACAGTACTGATACAGCTATTCACTTGCATGTTCAAGCCTGCATCAGTAATGAATATTTCTCAAGCTGCTTTGAAGCTTTGGTTATGAAAACAGAATGAAAATGTGATTACTGTCACAGCAATACAGCCAGATTTCTTAATGAGACAATATTCTTTATTTTGTCTCAGACAAAATTTTAGAAATAATACAAAAACATGATTAACACAAATTAGGCCTTGCTGTATTACATTATAGATTAAGTTTATGCAGATGTGTCCTTTCCCCTCATCACTCACAAGAACTTTCTTCAGATATCATCCTCTTGTTAGTCTGGGTACAAATTTTAAGGCAACACAACTGAAAAACAGATCAATTTGAGTGATGTTCTGGTTTGATGACATGGATTTTTCCTCTCTCCATCCCTGCAACAAAGAGTTGGAGCCTCTTACATCTCACAAGAGTTTGCATTGTTCAATAACAACTTTGCACTTCCATTCCACAATTATCCAGGTGAGGTTGGTGAGTCCCTCAGTCACTGGGACAGGGCTGACTTGTCACCCACCCAGCTGAGTTTCAGGGAAGGACTGGCAGACCCAGCTCCCCCTGCTCAAGGCACAAAGAGGTCATTTGAGTTCTGATCCATTTTTGTGGGTACTTCAGCCATTGTTCAGGCTGACACAGAACCTGTCACTTCACTCTTAAAATTCTGCAACATCTGTTTCTGTTGTTTCCAACATGGAAGTCAGAGAAGTGATAAATCCCTTGGTCATGGCTTTGTGCTGTTTGCTTGGCAGGGAGGGTGGGAAGGTGGAAGAGCAGGGGGGCAATGACAAGGACATGAGCAGAGCAGCACTAGGCAAGCTCAGGTACAGAGCTCACATTACTTAGCCTGGTCTTGGGACTGATTGTCATGTGTTTGAAACACTGCCTAAAATTATTCCTTCTCCAAATGTGAAGATGTTTGGTTTGGTTTGTTTCCAGCACTCCCACATTCTTTGCTTTCCTTTCACCATTTGCTTAACTTGGGCTCCATTCTCTTCCTTAATTTGCCATTATGTGCATTTCCTGTAACTTGTGGCTTTTCTTTAGTTCCACAAACCATTGTGCCCCATTTCAACTAGCACTCAGAGGGAACTTGACAGGGTTATCTGCCAGAGTTGCAATAAGAAGTTGGCTTGAATTGTTGTTATTTACATTCCTCCTTAGAAAATTTACCAAAAAAAATTGCTTGAAATTAAAGTAAAATTATTTTCTAAAACAATGTCAGATTTCAGATAGGATGGATAAAGAATGGAAAGGCAAGGCTCTTCTATTTAAAAAAAAATATATGGAACAAGAAATAGAGAAATAAAGAATAAAAAAAATCCTTCCATTGGCTTCTCAGAAATCAAATCAGAGCGTGTTGATTCACACAGTTTCCAGATGATGAGCAATCATTCTATGTGGTCACTTGCTGGTATTTTTTCTCTGTAATAATAATAATAATGAGAAGAAGCATTATCGCCCCCGGTATTCAATCAGACCACTTGAATTACAACCCCAGATTACAGCCAGTAGCCACTGGTGTTTGAGGTTATATGGATGCCATCAGTACAGGTTTCAGGATAAATTACTGTGACCTTCACCTCTCTGCCTCCAAATAAGGACCAGCACACTTTAAGGTAGATGCTACAGTGGTAAAAGTCCTGTTTACTACATGGCTTTGAAAGATGATAGAAACATCAAACCCTAAAATAACAACAAAGGAGCAGCAAACAAATCCATAGCATCCTACAAATTCACCTAATTAAGAGAATTTCTCATAATTTTTTCGCCCTTGCACCTGCTGTTTTCATCCACCTATTATCTCATCTTAAACATAAACTGAAGATATTTAACATATGGTTTTGTGATGCGTACAGACTGTGGCTAGAATAGCAAGGTCAAAACTGGCCTGCAGGTACCCCTGCAATACCAACATTAATAAAATCTAGGCAGGAAAAAAACAACCCAACCAATTACAGGAACAAGCTCATCAAAGGAAGAAGGATTTTGCAGAAGAGAAAGGCTGCTGTTACAGCTGGTGTCAGCAATATTAGGAAACTGAGGGACCAAATGTTAGCTGGGACATTCCAAATGAATCCTGAACTATAAACCAAATGGTAATAAACAAAGCTATTTGTCAGCTGACCCCCCTTGGATGTTGTTAACAGGCACACAGCATGCCCATAGCCTATGGCAACCCGCAGACTCCCAGTGATAAAATCATGACAGCTAACAGATGAATCCTTTCTGAATTCTATTAAATAAATTAATAATCTTAGCAACATCATTACAGCAAAACATCCATCTTCTGCAACAGCTGTTCCTCCACTGCTTGTTGCATTTATTTTCTGTGCTCTTGCCATGCCTTGTGCAGTACAACTTCACTCAGAGACTGAACTTTAGCATCTCAATGGCAAACCTATAAAAGCAGATTATTTGCATTTTTTATGCAGTTTGTGCAAAACATGAACTTTTGCCTGAACAGAAAAATATGCCCAAGTACTCTGTCTCTAAAGTAAACAACAATAAACTTTGGTACTTTCTGACAAGAAACAAATGCAAACCTTACAAAATAGACAACTATGATTCATATAAAACCTTTTCTGCATCTTTTAATTCGTCAACAAAGATATTAAATTAAATTGAATATGCTCTTGTTCTGTCTTTGGCTGACTATGTAATGCTAAACAAAACTTGTTAGAAATTAAAGTATGCCATCAAATTGCTTCTATATTTGTTCCACAGCTACAATCTGCACCCCCTTAACCTGAAAAGAAAAATGTTCCTGGTATTCTTCCAGAACAATACAGCCAGGATTAGCAATAAACAGGTGGCTCAGGAAACAGAAATGACAAATAGGAAAAACTTCCCACTTCACATTGAGCCAGTGCTGACTTCTCCAAGCCTCCACCTCCATCTGAGCTCACAGATCAGGATGCTGTAACTGATTGTGGTACAAAAGCACTTGTGTGTAGTTCTGCACCTGGGCAGTTCTGTTTTGCTTTACCCACTACATGCTCTTTCTAACACTGCATCGAGAATTTCATTAAACACTTACAATTCTGTACCTCAGATGAAAATACCATACCTAGAAACCTTAGTAAGCCTGGAATCATTAAAATCACATTTTACTTTTTGGTGACACCTCCCATGCTACATGCAACCAAAGATATACATTGCAGAAGTTTCCTAAAGGAATAGAAATTCACAGACCATGGGAGTTTTTCTTCTAAGAGCACTTTTGAGACCACTGGTACAGACACTTATTTGTCATTAAATAAACATGCTCACCATCAGATACAGCCTCCTATTTCTCATCTCCTGTATGGGAAATTATGGTTTTTTCAAGTGTATTTAATCTTGTAAATCAAAGAAGTGAGAACATTTGCTCTGCCAGTCTTTCTATGCTGTGATTTCCATACAGCTCAAGATTTACAGAAAGTTAGCAGATTTCTAATGAATTTATAATTAATTTCTTTAAACTTTTCCATTCTACTGCAATGTTGCCATTCCCTCAGCAGTTAAATTTCCTATAAAGTACAATACTCTGTATTGCAGAGACCATCTCAGTGGTATAATTGCAGAAGCACTAATGGTAGAAGCATCCTGGAGCTCTGGAGAAGCTTCAGCAGCTGTATCAAATGAGGAACATAAATACTCAAAACTTGTGTTCTGCCTTTGGTTCTGCTGCTGACTCACTGTCTCAGATTAAATTCAGCTCCTTATCTTAGGCCACAAACTGCAGACAACAGTATTTGCCCACCAACCAGAGACCACATTAACAATTCTGCCAGACAAAGTACTGGGCATGGATTTTGCAGTAAGACTGATTCGAAATCAGATGACAGAAGTCACCCTTTATACATCCTTGAAAAATCATGAAGTACAATTGCTACAACATTCTTTTGGTTACATTTTCACTGTCTTGTCCAGCCATCTCACACAGAAGGAAAAAATGTAGAAATACTTTGTGAAAAATGGAATTTTGTATAGGAAGACACTTTTAAAAAGCTTACAGTTAAGACAAGGCAGGGTTAGTGTGCTCTGAGTAGCTTGCCTGTGCATTTCTCTTTTCAGTGGTGGACACTGTTCAGGTTCTTCTACTACATTATTAGGATGTAAGACACAGAAAATGGCAAATATTTATCTCTGAGTATCCCACACCATCCTTATGTGTCCCCCTGAAGCTGTTTCACATGGAAAGGATGCCATGTGCCACAGTGCCTGAGCAGGAGCACTGAGGGAGGAAGGTCTCCTGACAGCTGGGAAGAGCATCCAGCTCCTGCTCTGAGAATATTTGCGTGTTTGATTTAAAGATTATTAAAAGTAAACTATTTAATTTATGTAAAATATTAAAAAAAAATTCTAGGAGGCCTTTCTCAAGAGGAAAAGCACTTTTTCTTCTTCCTCTGTGCAAGGAGAAAGCCTTCAGCTTTCCTTCAGGAGGTAGAGCTGGTTCCAGCGGCCCTTTGTTCTCTGTCTGCTCTGTGCTCATGTCCCCATCTCTGGTCTGAGATCCAGGTGCACAACACAGACACATCAGGGAGCTGGGCAGGAGCTGATGCAGGTTGAAGGTGACAGGGAGAGGCCTGAGTAATCAGTATTGACATAATTTTTAAATCCCCACAACATTTAAAAGCAGTGTTCAACTTCTAGCTTGATTCTTCCAAACCCTTCCCATGATGTGTTTAGCATAGCAAACTGCCCAACACAGGGTTGAGCACAGAAATGGTGGAGAAACCATTTAAAGATGGTTCTCTAGAATGCTAGAAAAACCAGGGATTGAGCAAGAAGACATCTGTACACAAGTCCTTCTTGGACCACGGCCAGAGCATTTTACAGTGCAAGATAAAATTTAATTAAGCTTCATAGGTTAAAAACATTTCCTATCTGTTGTTGTCTGTCATAATGGTTTAGAAATGCATAATCAAGTCTTTTTCTCTCTCATCCACACATTTGCTATTAGATTATTGCCCTTGAGAGCTCAGCTGCATGCAATAATTCTTTTTGTACTTTTTAAGTGGCTATGAAATATTTATGCTGAGGAAGAAACAGACACGTGGCACAAAATGTGTGGCACCAGAAAATCACAGAAAATATGCAAAAAGATCTATGAAAAAGGAAGTTACCTTGCATAACTGTGAAGGTAAAATAGAGATATTTATGTATTCACTGTAAAGAAATACCATCCCTTACAAAGAATTATCAGCTTTATATGAGCTCAGTCAATGATGGGACTAATCCCACTGGGAGAGGCAGAATACTCAGGCTCTATAAGAACCTACACCTATCCTTGATTGGGAATATGGATACTGAAAATTTGGTTTCAAAGTGGGAAAGTTGGAAGGATGTCTCCAAAGCAGAGTTGGATTATGGAGAGAAACAGTCTGCTCCTGCTCTGACCCATTTGATAGGGTTCTACAGGAATCAGAAACCTCAGATGCTGCAGAGCCACCAAATTGCCACCTCAGCCACAGAGCATCTCCTTAGAATCTGGGGAAACCCTTCTGAGGGTTTAACTCTGCTAATTAATGAAGATAACATGCCAGGACAACAGCTCTGTGTGGGGAGCAAAATACTTGCCTTTATCCTAGCATCTCTTTTCATCAGTGTGGCCACTTACACCTTGCAAGGGCCATCATGGTCACCCTCCAAGCCCATGTGGTATCATCAGACATGACAGGTCAAAGAGCATGAACTGCAAGCATTGTCCTCCAAACACACACAAGTGGCCCTCCTAAAAAGCCAACACAGCTCTTTATTTGGGGGCAGGAGGGCCACCTTCTCCTGCCTGAGACTCGAAAAGCACCACTGGTTACATGGGTTTGTTGAGTCGTGACTCTAGTAAGGAACAAAACAAAGGTGAATCAAGAGAACCTTAACTAACCTGGAATCCTTTTAACCCGTTTCAGTTCATTCCTCTGCTCCCTACTGGAAAGTCTGGGCTGCATGTGGAGCAGAGAGCAGAAGCCAGCCTTATTCATCTCCAGCTCCAAGAACAGAAGTGAAGGAATGGCACCCCAGTTGTCCTGCCCTCCGCTTTCGAGTTTGCTCTCACCTGGTGCGTAGCTGCTCAAAAGGAACTTTCTGAGTCCCTCCCCCCATTGTTATTGAAACAGGCTACAAAGTTTCCTGAAGCCCTTTCAATTCGCTGGTCTTTGGACCCAGCTTCCCATCCTGAAGAGATGAAAGTAGAAGAGTAAACCATTCAGCTCAGAAGGTGAGGCCTGAGTGGCCTAGACAGCAGGAGTTAATTAAATTCAAGGTACATCCAGCCCAATTTGAAGTTCTATTCTGGCTGACCTGTCCTGGTGATCAGGTCATGCCGTACAAGAGCCAGCCATTCACACTGGAATGGGAAGCAGAAAAGAGACCTGACAGCAGTCTAACGTGGTATCCAAAGCTCTTAGTCAAGAGATGCTTTAATTCCTGTGGCACAGTGTTAGGATGAAAGAAGTTGGGTGTGATCTATTTGTACCATGGGGTCACCTAACAAATGTACATGTGATGATATTTAGGAACAGGATTACTCTTCACTGCTGCATGAAAAGAGGTTATTCAACTCAATTTCACACATCACACAAAGAGTGTCCCCAGCTGCTCCACGTTCCAGCTTGGTCTGAGGGGCCTGAGTCAGGCACAGGAGAGGGATAACCCAGACTGGAGCTGCCACCAAACCAGAGCAGCCCTGATACTCGATTCCACCTCTCCACATGGTCCACAATGGCAATGTCATCTCTGAGCACCAGACCATCCATAAACCTCATTGTTGCTCACAACTGGTGATTTTGAGGCAGATCCACAAGGGCTCTGTAGGATCCTCTGTCCCATATCACCACACAGCACAACACTGAGGTGGGCTGCTGAGGGGTTGCCCACTTTCAGACCAATGTGCTGCGAGGCAAGCTCTGAAGCACTGGCTTGTTGGCTCTGGAGCAGTGAAGACACTGATAAGGACACTGAGTAGACAATTTACAACTTTGGCTCTAAGTCTTACTTCAATGACATTTCTGCACCATGAGTTACACATGGTCCCACAACTTGACTCTTTCTGCATCAGCTATATCTAAGATGGTGGTGAAAACTCTTAGGCAATGTTTTGAATTTTGAAAATTCAAACTTGATTTACAGTACCATCAGTTGGCTGAAATTTATATAATTTAAAAAAAATACATTATACATCATATGCTGTTGCAATTCTGAGGAAAAGTTTAAATTGCAGATCTTGATTCCCTAAAACTAAGAAAACACAAATGTTGTTTTCTTACTATTCAGAAATCATCTCAAAACATTCAACTATAAATTCTTTAACAGTACAGGGTACAACAGCAGAGGTGTTCAGGTGTCCTTCCTGAAAGCCCCTGACAATTTGCTTTCTGGCTCTACAGCTTTTCCAGGTATCCATCAGCGCTTCCAAGGACAAACACATATAAATTTAATTCCTAATGGGAGCAGCTGTTTGTTAGAAAAGCATGGCTGGGGGCGTCCACTTGTGTTATTTCCCATATAAAAGTCAGGTTTCTCAAAAATTTATTATCCATCACTCCAGATTACAGCACACAGCTGCACTAAGGTTTTCTCTAGTGTTGCAATAAGATGATCTAGAAATTAAAGGAGAAAGACCAAGTCACTGCTTATGTTTATTTGGAGCTAAATGATGTCACCTACTTCTGTTTAACATCTTGAAGTGTTCTGTATTTGTCTCCCTAGAATCAGTTCAACTTTGTCCAACCACAATGCAGAGTGAGAATATTTTGGATTCAGTGACACATTTTTCCCGTAGCTCCAGGGCTCCATAAGGAGCCAAATGCCTCTAAACCACTGCAAGAACTTCATTGTTATTATTCTGGCAATGTCCAGTTTTGCAACCATCCTGTGACCCAATTTTTTTCCTCACAGCTCTCAAGTAAAGGAGTCAGTTTCTTGTACTTTTGATTAAAATTGTGAGAAATCATAGAGGCTTTGAGTATGAAAAGTTATTATGCTTTCTCCAAGTCTTAAACAAATACATTTTTCTGACCAATAAGATTGGAAAAAAAGCTGGAATCCCTATATGAAAAAAATATTTTTTTTTTCAGATGAGAAACAAAGATTATCAGTCCTTATAATCAAAACATACAAAATAATAATTATATGCTTACGTGATTTTCATTGATAAAACATGGCCCTGAAGTGTCAACAAGTAATAAGACAGAATGTTTTAAAGATATCTAAGAATTTCACAGGAATTATGAAAAAATCTTTTAGGGGAAGACTTAATAACTGCTTTCCAGCTTTGTCAGACAGATTCCCAATTCATAAAAGCAGTTTCAGCCCAAGTACAAAGATTTCTTTCTTTTGGAAAATATTGAAGGGGAACATTTTATTCAATTAACCAGAGCTTTGAATCAAAAATACGTTTTCTTTCTTCTCTGATTCTTTGCTCTTTTATCCATTATCCCCAACTTTAATCCACAATTACAAAAAGAGACAGTATCTTTTTTATTGATGGACCACAATGTAGCAATCAAACAGGTTTTAAGGTAAAATTCACACTTCTCAGTGAGTCTTGTATATGTTATGTGTTAACTCATGACTGCTGATGAATAGTTGTGTGATTTGATCAGACTTGCACAGCATTCTTTTTTCCACTCAGACGAAAAAGTAATAAATGCCATGAGTGTGATATACAATCTATCCTTCAGGCAATTCCAGCAGTTCAATGGTGTAATTACACACAGCAATTCTCATCTTTCCAGCTCCAGTCAATAACAAACCTCGCAGGAAAGTCCTGGAAACACAAAGGCATCGACGCGGCCACGGCGTCCCCAACCTCTGCACAGAGCAGAACAAAGGGGTGCCTGCACCCCATCCATAGAGATCTCCAAACCCTCCAAAATGTTTGAAGCCCAAAAAATATCAACCTTCAAAGGACTGGTGTACACCTGCAGCCTCCTGGTGCTTGCACCATGTTTGGCTGCATGGGAACAGCCTCAAGACAAAAACTTGCCAATTTTACAGTAAAACTCCCTGGGATGATTATGGTGGGACAAGGGCTGGACTTCTTGCTCACATGGAAATACATGTAGCTAAATGTTCAATATTAAAATTTTATTAAAATAAAAGTTGAGTGTTATCTAGGGAAATACATGAAATAAATTAAGACACAGAAAAACGTGGAGAAGGAACAATACGCAAGAAACCTTTCCTGACATGAAAAAATGGTTTATGCTTAACTCTAGCATAAAGGGATACATAGAAACCAAACTGCAGTGTTTAATCTGCTTCTGCAGCCTTGGAAAATGGCACAGCCTCTGCTAAGACTGAGATGCAATCAGATTTTTTTTTAGTTCCATTTGCTTCACAGATCATGTACAAGTTGCCCTATAACACAAAGCCTGTAGTGGGTAATCTATTGTTCTTGCCAGAGATAAAATAATTGAAAACAAAGCATGACACTGACTGTGCCTATTAGAATGTCTCCTTTAAAATATTACTTCATACTATCAGATCCCTTTTCACACCCAATAATTTGTAATAAATTACTTTAATCACAGCTGCATTAACAACATGCCTGGGGCAGATAGGTAGATACACAAATCTAATGGCCTAATTCATGTGGCAACAACTGATTGCAGGGAAAAAGGGGAATTTCATCAGCTCAGATTCTAATCAAAGAAAAGGTCAAGTTTCCTGTAGCTGTAAGTCAATTGTAGGAATGATTAAAAGTGCATCCACCTGCCTGGTAGGCGCTCCTGCTCAGCCACCAGAGCCCTCCCCTGAGCCTGGCTCCTCTCCTTGGCCTCAGAGGGAATCAGGTGGCTGCCAGCAATTAGCCTTAATGAGCCAGTAGCACTTTCCTGAGAGGGATGTTGAGAAGCCTAATTGCAGAAAGCAGGAGTGGAGGCTCTGCCTGCGTCCACAGAGCTGTAACCCCTGCTCTGCCAGGGAGCCTAAAAAGCTCTCTCACAGCACAAGGATACTGGAAAATCTGGGGAGAATGTCATAGCCTTCCTGGAAACCCCAGGATGCAGCTCTTGAAAATGGTACATATCCCCAGCACAGGCAGCTTTGTTCAGATTTGGGGTACAGATGTCTGCTCCCAGTTTTGAGACTTGCTCTCCAGCTGAAGCATTAATGTTTGCTGGGAAACCAACAGCTTGTATTTGACTTTTGTAGATAGGTTGTGATGTAGGTACATAAATTACACTGTAGTTAATCTGATTACAATATGATTCTAATTTTGATGTCTGTAATTACTACCACTTCATATAGCTAGAAGGTTAATTTAATGCCTGAATTACTTTTAATTACCTCTTAAGTTCCTTACTTTCATATTTAGTACATGCACTTACTGCAAAACCCCACTATCAGAAGATTAGCTTAATTACCTTATTTCAAGTGAACTTCTATTCCTGGCCAGTTCCTAGTGATCTGTGTGCTCCCATGTTTAATTAGTCTCTAGCACATTACCCACGTCTGTGTTAAGAATGCACCCCTTTAATTGCCATCTTGTATCTGGTAATTGCAACCAGTTTTCAAACTTCCTGGAGTTACACGTGTGGCAGGGATAGAGGGGCTCAGTTTTACACAGAGCTCATCAGATGACAAAGCCTGACTGAAAACCATCAGTAAAGCAGTGCAAAGGTTTTATCAAGCTCATATTTCCTGAGTTCTGCAAAGAGTATAGTCAGGAAATGAATCTCATATACAAGTTCCACAAACCCAAGTTTTGTGATGCTATACAATTTTCTCACACATTTATAAACTCCAATCAAGTTCATTGGTCTCCATTTTAGGAGCTTTTGTATCATACAACCCTTCCAGTAAATTAAATGCAAAGATTTGTCCCAATCTCTGGGTCAAAATCCATGTCTAACACACTTCACTTGAGAGGACCAGGCCACAGAGATGGCTTATTTACAAAAGCAGCAGAGTCACCAGTGAGCATTAAATGAAGGCCTTTGCCAGGCCCCCAAAGCTACAGCGAGTTCTCTTCCACTGCTGCAAGGACAGTATCCTTGGGAACCTGCCATGATGATGATAATGTCAGCCAGACATCAGAAATTTTGAGCAGGTAACAAAATAATTGGATTTGAAACTCACTGTTATCTTTCTGATTAGGGAAAGGCTTGTTGTAAGCATTTTTGACTGGACACAAAGTAGTTTTCAGAAATTAATGCACTACAGGTTAAAATGCTGTAGGCACTTTTGAATAAGAAGCATTAGCTCCTACTTAGTTCAGTAAAATACTTTTCATTCATGGGGATTTGAATTTACCTTGCTGTTTCTGAAAGCAGAACATGGGAACAAAAAGCTAAAACAATGTAAAATAATCCAGGTCCTTCATGGTGAAGGCTAGTGGGTGCTATGAATTTTTCTATCTGTACCACAGTAAGCTCCTATTACACGTGATGCCCTAGAAACAAACGTGAGACACAAAAATATTTTCCATAAAAAGTAGGAAAGCACAAAATTAACTCAGTTTTGTTCTAGTAGAATTTTTGAGATGGAGATAATTAAAAAATAAATGCTTAAAAGCTGAATGAATTCATTTAATCTTGCTAGTTAAGGGCTGGAAAAGCCAGGATGAGCTGCATCAGGCACTCCACGTGCACATGCAGGGAGCAGCTCCTGCTCCCGGGACACGAGTGAGGTGCTCTGTGCCAGCTGTTCACTGGCTTTGGCAGCACTGGAAATGGCCAGTGCAGCAGCAGGTCAGAAATGAGGCTTCCTCTGAACTGCCACTAGTAAGAGACATGATAATGTGCCACATAAAGAGAGATTCAGATACTACAAAACTAAAGGAAGCTGGTTCTTTACACAGAGAATGCCCTCAATTCTGAATGAGGTCAGCAGGGACAGCAAGTGCTTCTCTGTTCACAAAACCTGCTTCAACTTGGGAGACAGCAATATGCAGATAACATTATTGCTTAAAGAATGGAAAATCTCAGAAAAACCACCATTCTCAGTTCATTTGTTTCCCTTTCTGCCTGGTGACCAGCATAATAAGAGCACGGTGACGAAATGTGTTTGATGACAAACTCTGCTCAGCTATTCAAATCCCTTGCATACAACATTCCTGATAAGTTAAGGATCTAAAATTGCTTAACCAGTGTTAATGTGCAAGTTAATTGGAGGTCTTATATGAATCCATATACACTACTGAAGATTGATTAAAATAGCTCTGTGAAAGGTACTCTGAGCCAATGCTCTTTTATGCTCTCAATTAGTTCCTTGATGAGATTCCAGAGAGAAGAGAAAGAAATTAAGTGAAGGGGCAAAATGGCATTGAAAAGAAAAATTCAGTGATGCAATTTAAGCTCAAATGCTCTTCTCCACAGCACACTGTGGCTCTTTCTGTGTGTATCTGTGTGTACACATGACATCTAGAGACAAAGCCCTCGTGGCTCTTCACACAGCCTCCACATTTCACTCTGCTCACATTTCATGCTTCAGATGCAAAGCAAATGAAGAAGGATGATGCTACAGAACACCAAATGCTATAAAGTTCTGTTCTGGGCATATTTTGATATGTACATTTTTAAACTGGTTATGTTTAGACAGATTTATTTAGTGCTACTAATCTACTGCATATGAACAATATATTTTTAACGTGCTAGATATGTTCTGTGATACCAGAAATGTAGATTTTTTTTTAATAGGATTTGCTGTTGTTTGTGCTATTTAAACAGTCCCCTGTTTCTTCTTTGCGGATGCCGAATATTTTTATTTAGTGAAAACTGTAATATCAATAAGTGACGGGAAGAGGGTAAAAAAGGGTGAAAACTATTCCCTGGCTGCCATTTTCAGGTTAATATTGACCACCTAAGCAACACCTTGCATAGCTCACCATCACACAGAACTTGTCTAATGCTTATTTTCTTGGTAACTCAAATAATGGATAATATATTTGTAATTAAACTGTTGCCTAACAACCCTAATTTAATGTGGGCAGCAAAAACATTATGGACTTTTTACCTGTACCAGGCTTTTTGCATCTGCTTCCTTATGAGAAAAAAAGATTATGATGATGACTGGTCAAAGATTTATCCTGGATTCAGCTCTTCAGGGCTGAACCTGGGAATTTTTTTGTTGTTTTTTTCATGGGAAGATGATAAGAGATGGGTGTGCCATCAGGACTTCTTTACCATAAATCCTGCTTATGCCAATCAAAAATAAATAAATAAATAAATACATAAATAAATAAATGCCAACAGTCATTGGTTAGACCTGTACCATTTCTATTAACAGAACAATTTCAAATATATATTTATGTAGTTGATTCAGGGCATCTCTTGTACAGCTTTTCAGTGGATATAAGCCTCACAGCCAACTCAAAAATAATCAGTGGAGGACTTAAAACACACAGGATTAGGCTAAAAGAAAAATTCACAGAACTGTGTATCCCAAATTATCTCTCAGCATTTCATTAGCTTAATGGAGACCACTAAACAAATACTCTTAATGAAAAAACTAATTTATTTGCAGGAGTATAGTTATTATGAACACAGTTCCCTCATTTTTAATGTACTAATCCTGTGTGTTTTAAGTCCTCCACTGATTATTTTTGAGTTGGCTGTGAGGCTTATATCCAC